>JAOTQJ010000111.1:4013380-4023584 GCA_025642045.1 Solanum sejunctum
ACAGACGGATGGCTCTTTGCTTTGCTGTGTTTCCAGCATGTTTGAACAAGTTGTGTGTAATTGATTCATGCTTTATTTCTGATTTTGATCATAAAAATCTCTAAGCTACCTGTAGCTGAGGATCTTTCGTACTTTGTGGGGCCATAGGAATGGGCCATCATGACATCGTAGGATGCTGCCAAAGCAATCTGTCTACCTCCATGAATAGCCTTGAGGTTCTTATGTTGTGTTAAATTTCCTTAGTTCTGAAGCAATTGTGTAAATGTTAATTTACATCAGGCTTTGAGCAAATTGAACTAAAATACAAGAAGAATCATGTCTGAATATTAGCAACATAATGTCTAATCTGACAACATAATTTCCAAAACCTCGAGGAGTAAAACTTGAGAGTAAACAAGAACAAAATTTATTGAAAACAATGTACATCATACACACCAAATTAAGGTACATGCCATTGGAGCTTCTATTTTATGAATAGTGTGAAAGTCTTGTCCACCTAGCAAAATTCTGCTGGTTCCAGCAGTATCCATACAAGTTCCTTGCATTTGAATTTTGTAACTACAGAACCAAAACCAAGGGCTAAGCCGGTACTGATTTATTGGGATAGACTCCAATCTTTGAACCATGCGCTCTACATCAAGTCGTGTATTCTGCATTAATTTTGACATAATCATAACTCAAGTCACAGCCCCATGCTAGTCCGTTTCCTGGTCCATCACCTGTACAAGGAAAACACTCGATTAATTTGTCAATACTCTGTGATACAAGATTTCTCGTTAATGCAGACAGAAAAGCCACAAAACTACAGCGTATACAAACAAATCCATGAAGAATGAACTAGCAGACATGATAATGGCTTGGATCAACATTTTCCTCGCCAGTACAGTTCTCAACGCCTCAAGTAACAACGGTTGTCAAGCATGTAGGAGATAAGTCTCAGCTTGTATCGTCTTAGAAACAAAATTAAGTGATTGCACTCTTGAAGGACTAGTTTGCATAGAGAGGATCTTCTTGGTAATTATATCGAGAGCTATGTGTGATGCCATGGAGTTGGTTTACTTTCATCAAGATACACCAATGCAGAGGAAGTACAATGTGAATATGCCTGTTTATGTATGTGAAACTTACCAGTAGATATTTGAATTTCAACAGTGCCATGAATTTCGCCAGCCTTTCGTAGATAATTGCTAGCTGCAACCCTGCAGAATAACCCAAGATTATGATGTCCAAAGAGATACAGACAAAAAGAGCAAAGGCAAAAAAAATCTACGGAAGAGCATCACGTGCTAAAGCGTATAGCACAACTATAAATGAGGTGCTATGTACTTAAGGTCTAGCATCCGAAATTGGCCAATTGAATTTGAGGTCGAGATACTATCATACACTCTATAATGGCTAAGGCCTCACCAGGAAAATTAAACATACAACAGCTAAGGGAATTAGTTATGTATTGGTCAGAAAATGAGAGTAGCATCAAACTTAACCAAAATGAGTTGTTTAGTGTGATTGTAGGCGTATATTCAAGTGTTATAGTTCCCTCTTGAGACAAGAACTGACACGAGAAGGCAATTTCAGGGCCAATGCTTAATAAAGCAATACAGATGTGGGTGTCGGTTCTCCATACCTATCAAATGGAAGTGGTTGGCCTGCTTCCATAAGTACAATATCTCCAAGTGATATCCGAAGCTTGTCGGCGTTGAAAGGAATCCCTGCATAACCAGCAGCACAAGCAATACGACCCCAATTTGGATCCCTACCGTATACAGCAGCCTGATTATAGAAAGGGAAGTATCAGTAAGGCGTACTTTCTAGACAGCCCCAAGTACATACGCAAACTAGTTCACTTCATACCTTGACAAGTGAAGAAGAAGCCACTGAACGAGCAATCCTTGCTGCTTCAGCTTCGCTACCGGCACCAGCAACCCTTACCTATGTCCAATTAGAGACGAGCAAAGCTTTAAAAAAAAAAAAAAAAAAGTGATTCTGGAAGCTACCTGTGTATATATGCTCATCAACAAACTGGAAGATTAGGGAAGCCACATTTAGACATTTTGTCAAATGAAAACACATGATAGTCCCCTTTTTTTGATAACTATAGAATCCCCGATGGCAAGGGGCGTGCGTTTGAAACTCGGTAGATAATGGACCCGCCCTCTTTCCCTTCTCCACTTACATGATTGTCCTTTATCATGCCAAGTAACAAAAGAATTCAAATCTAGTGTCAAACCAAAGAAAGAATTAATATTCTGTCTGTCCTATATTAAAACACTAGTACCTTCAGCCTAACATAACCTGCATTGAGATCGAGCACTCCACCATAGCTCAAATTCAAAGTTACCATCCTCCAGTATACGTATCAACATAAGATAATGAAATTTTCTTTCATAACCTTCTAGTCATATCAGTTATATGTATTTCTTTTTATAACCATGGTGTGGGACGCCATGCACACCCTCGACTAATTCAACGGGGTACTTGTTCTCCCAGCTCGTACAAACACAAGCATCGGGTAACTTTGTTCACTAAGACTTGGACATATGGGGCAAAATCACCAAATGATTCAGCCTCCACTAGGAATTGAGCATGAGACTTCATAGCTCTCAACTCCACTTCATTGACCATTTGGACACACCCTTGGGTGCCCTTTGTTGGGAAATGAAGCTAAGATGATTTTTATATGTATTTGTTTCTGTGACCAAGACAAGATATTCTTTTCCATCTTGGACACCTTCAAGTTATTCTTTTCAATTTATCCTTAACAAGCTCAACTACGATAACCCATTCAATAGTTCTCTCTTTTTTATGATGCTGTCCAGACCACAGCTTGACGACCACCTGACAACCTGCTACCACCCACAAGCACGTCCCCAGTAAAGTGCCCACTAAAGCTAGAGAAAATGAACTCACACCATGTGTTGTAGTCGAGATCCGAACCTGGGATCTCTAGGATCCTAATTGTATACCTCAGATACTCAGCCAAACAATTAATCATTCTTTTCTAGTATTCATCTATGATCAGGTAGCTTAAATGAAAATATCAGATAATCACTACTTTTTCTAAGTTCATGCATGTTTAAGAAACAAGACTAGGAGCAAACAGAAGTTTGTCAGAGATCATAAGGAACTTAATAAAGAAATACAGACCTCAATCAAACATGTTGCTCCTTCACCATCCCAAGCTATTGATTTTGCTAGACCCTGCATTACCTGTAGTGGAATCGTGTCAATAATCCTCCAAGCTATAAGGATATGCATTCATTTATTTATTTATTTTCTGATGAGTTAAAGGGAAATTCCTTTATTATCATGTTCATAATACTTCACAAGTCATGAGAATCTTCGTTTTTGACCATAGTGACCAGTAATTTTGCTAAGCTACATAAATGCTCTTGCTTGAAAGCGATTGGCATACAACCCTTTATGGTGAAACCTATGACAAAAAGAGTGTGCAGGCTGAACTATTCAACACAAATATCAAGTAAATAAAATCACAGAAACAATTAGAAATATGAATTGAAAACATCATGCTGAAAGTCCATTTCATCACAAATTTGGATGCACCCTAGTATAACAAACACCCTATCCTGGTCTTGCTTGGGTTTAAGATAGACTAGTCGGATGAGAATAAAGCAAATAATAGCACATACAGCATCAAGGCAGTTTTGTAGGTGTTCTGCCTCGGAGGAGTTCAAAGAAGAAATCTCATATGATTCCGCAAGTCCACTGGCCAGAGCAATGACAGCATCATTTGTACTGGTGTCTCCATCGACCTGTCAAAATATATGCTCTCCTGGGTTTAGATCATGCAACAGAGTCACCGAATAAACTGAGATAACACTGTTGTGGCTATTATGCTCGTAAACATAAATGCAGTGCACAAAGCAAATAAACATAAATTCATTTCAAATAAGTGAATAGGCTGGGTCAAATCAATCAGGGAATTTACGATAGAATTACGGGGAAAAACCATTCTAGAGATGCAACCAAAAAAAAAAAAGAACCATGACTGCTCATAACAGAAAATAATATGTTTCAGATATATCATGAGAAAGAACCTTCTACCAGTACTGATGTAGCAAAACCACACGGCATCAATCTCTTTTCCTCAGACCCAAAAACCAGGTAGAAACAACTAGCATAAGTTTCACGAATCTAAAGTTTTACGTTAATCAACTTACATATAGGTTGCCAGAGAGGAAAAGAAAATAGAATAAGGAGAATATTTAACAGTTTTGATCTTTTTGACAATTAAAAACACTAGAAATGATCATATGCTACTCGGGGAAAACTTCTACAATTGAACTTCAGTCCTCATGCATGGTCAGAATAGTACGTGTCTGAAGTACTAAAAAATATAAATTTCTTACTTACAGTAATTTGATTAAAACTTCGATTTACAGCAACTTGTACCATCTTTCTCCAAACATCACTTGTGACCGAAGCATCAGTAGTTACCACCTGTATAGTTGCTCGAATCCAGTAAGATAATCTCACTGCTTAGGTGGAAACAGAGGAATTTTGAAGACACTTACCCCAAGCATTGTTGCCATGTTAGGATGAATCATTCCAGAACCCTTTGCCATGCCCCCAACTCTTATTCGAGTTCCTCTAAGCTGAGCATAAGTACAGATATACGTATAAGTACAACTCATTATAGTATCATTCCTTTCAGAAATGGGAACTACAGGATACACAAATTATAGATGGCCTTGTACATTCACCTAGATGCTAAGTTACTGCTTTTGATCGTCCATATTAAGCATAGCATATGCAGTGTTATCAAAGGCAGAATTAAAGTGCACTTAAGCCCTAAAGCGATGCCCAAAATGTGTTGTGCGCTTCAGCTCCGCTTAATGTGAACTTCAATGTTGTCATCAAGGTTCTAAGGCATATTTGTCCTAGCCAATGACCTCTTTTGAAGAGGCAACGCTAACAATTGATGTTTCGCTTTTTCGTAAGCTTTTTTCTATTTCTTTGTTTATATATTTTTCATTCATACTTATAGTTATTAGTCCTGAACTAAACACCTATATTTGTAGTATTTTCTCCCTCTATACATTTTTCCATGAAGTCCACGCTTTATTTGTGTTTTTCATTTAAAGCCGCAACGGACCTTAGAGCTTTTTTGCACTTTTTACTTGTGATAACACTGAACATCTGTCAACATCCATGCATTATCTAAAATGTGACTGAACAATTTACTTTCATCTCAACCAAAACTTGTTCCTGTGCTTGAAATGACTCAAGGAAAGTTGTCATTAGTTGTAAATCGAGTATGCATAAACTCTACCAGTGACCTTAAGTTCACAGGCATTTACTCCAAGAAAATCTTACTAGCAAGGAGTTCCAGCAGGCCGAACATCTTTTAATCCCTCGTAAAGGATATTAGGTGTATCCTTCATCCATATTTTCCCAGAAGTTAATTGATCTCTTTTACATCTACGTTTTTTCTATTTTTCTTCAGGATCTGGAAGAAACTCCCTTGTTACAAATTACAACACCTCAAACAGTGGTTATTTTACTGTTCAACCGATTCTATGCATCATACTGATTATTTCAAAACCTTAATCATGACAGTTCGTAAAACTCAACCCAAAATAAATAGCTTCAAACTGTAATATAAATTGGGAGCAATGAATAATAGCAGCCAAGAACTTAATCATAACAAACACACCAATGCCAGGAAATACGGATCTTCATACCTCTGTTTCAACTGCCACACTCTTACTAACAAGATCAGTGGTCGTTATAGCTACAGCTGCAGAATTTGCCCTACAAATGCACATATATGATCAGCAATCCCTACCCAGAACAGGACACCGAGAGTGGAATGAATTTCACTATTGAGAAGGCACGAATACAAACACGAGCAGGTAGTATAAATAATGTGGTGGAAGAAAGAGACTTACTATAGGATAAAATCTGATGATGCCAATTAAACATAAATAAAAAGAACAATAACAAAAGGAGATTACCCCTCCACAGTTGGTGAAAGCTGCCTAACAAGGTGAGGGAGTGAGTTGAGAAGTGCTTCCTGCGAGTGACGTAAAACATAAAAACAGGGTTACTGTTGAGGGGAAAAGCTCGCACAGTAAATAATACACAAATATGCCAAAGAAATTTACTTCAAGGCATCCGACATTGTGCATTGCTATATGCAAGGAGGAAGTTCAAGCAATTAGGGAAAACCAATTAAGTGCAACATGTAAGCATTTACCTTCTTTATTCTATGACCTATTACACCAGTTGATTCGATCAAGACTTCATCTTGATTCAGTTGAAGCAACTGTCACAATAGAAAATTGTTATCAGAAACCAAATATCTAAAGTCTAAACCAAAATGGATGAACTGCAAACCTTAGCTAGTGCACTTGAACATTCTATTACATCCTGATAACCTGCATCACCCTGAAAAGAAAATTCTGAAACTCTTGAGTCACATTATCAGATAATGCAGAAAGAAAGTGATATGATAGCATGACAACTTCTTTGTGAAGTTGGATGAGTCTGGTTTGCTTTTAATGCCAAACAAATTGAAACTAGAAGATGAAATATACCCTGCATTGGATTAAAGTTCAAAAATTGAGCTTCCAATAAAAACTTTCAGGAGAAATTACCGTTGCTGCATTAGCTTGACCAGCATTTATCAATACTGCACGAGCCTGAAAGTGATAATATTCTTATAAGAAAACAAGACTTTGAAAGCAATCAGACTTGCAGCAAGCAATCCAAGACATCAGGTTGAGAGTTCCAAAGATGACAGAGTTCATTCATAAGTGAAAGTGAGAAACTAATCAAGAAGTGCAGAGTCCCCTACATACCGTTTTAGATGCATTTAGTGCTCTTTTACAATATAGTACAGGTGCAGCTGCAACAACATTTGTGGTGAATGCCCCTGGATGAAAAACAAGAAAAAGGTGATTCCTGATTTATCAGTTTCTATTGGCTAATTTTTATATGGTAAGTTTTAACACTACCACCAATGAGATGTGTTTCTTTTTCATTTCAAGGAAGGCCCTAAGTTAAACGGACTCTTCGTTTTTGATGCCACCTGTGCCTGTTTCTCCAAATATACACTACTTTTGGAGAATCCAACACGCACCCATTGACATTTTTGAAGAGTCCACGCAACATATTAGAAAGCTTTATGTTCCTTTACTCTTACAAGGAGCGGGTGGGGCGGAGGTAAGAATTCTAAACAAATAACAATATAGTTTTCCACTCATGAACCTACGAAAAGCTCAACACTGATAATCTAGGACTATATCAGGATAGCTGACCTGCAGATATGGCATCAACATCACAAGTGATGAGTGCGAGATCAGGCTTCTCTCCAAGAGCACGCAATCCACCATACATTCCAGCAGCTTTGAAACCCTTTGCAGCAGTAACACCACCAGGAATCTACACATTTGAAGCAGTCTAAGTTGTCTACAGACAAAATTAAATCTTATAGTCCTGAATAATCAGCTATCCTTTTGGAAAAAAAAAAAAACTAATTTCAGGAATAAGGCAAGACTAGTGTTCAATCCTATTTGCATAAGTTTTGTCAAGAACCATATATAAGTAGTATATAGACACAAATATCGATATACAATGTAATAGATTCTAACGAGTTTCGGCTCAAGATAGAACTGTGCTTGCTTTATCCTGAAGTCATACATAGTTAAACTAGCACTGAATGTTGACCCCAATTATCTATCTTGTCAGTAACTACAAAAGTTGTACCAATTGTAAAATGCCTATTACAGCATGCTTGGTTTCATCCCCTACTTTCTAGCACCAATGAGGAATACACCTGATTCATAGAAACTAAAATATCTCAGGCGCAACTGTATAGGAAACTAGAGTCTCAATTTCATTAGATAAAATAGCCGCACCAAACAAAGAAATAGCAATATTTGCTATAACATTTAAAATATGTTAGTATATTTGTAAGTGTTTTCGTGTAAGCTAGTCTTGACACCACCTTTGATCACAAATACCAAAGAAAAGTGTGATAAATACAGTTGAATCCAATAGCAATGACGACTAATTTGCATTGAGTATGGTTCATCGATTGAAACAAGAGAGATATAGCGGAAAGAATTCCCACACCTGCTGCCATGGTCCTTCAGGGAGGAATATAGGAGCTGCTGGTATATAGTTTGATGCCTCTTTTGACATTGATATAACTGTAAATACTCTACAATCCCTCAGCAAATGCTTACTCGAACCGCGTACCTGCAGCTTAAAATTTCACACTTTTAACCTAGTGCAAAAGGAAAAGACCACAGAAAAAGAACCCCTTTTTGCACCCCAAGGGTATGGCATAGTGGTCAATGAAGAAGGTTGATAACCTAAGTAATTTCTTTCCATATGTCCTAGCCTCGGACCTCAGGAAGGACAAGTATCACGTGGATTTAGTTGAACTGTGTACAAGCTGTGTCATACACCAACAACATACCTAGCAAAATTCCACAAAGTAGGGCATGGAGGGGTAGAGTGTAGAGTGTATCGCATACCTTACCACTACAAGGTTATTCGGAAAGACCTTTAGCTCAAATGTATCGAACAACACAGTTATAAAAAAGCAAAAAAAGGAAAAAGAACCCCTTTTTAAAGAAGAGCTGCTGGATTTTGATTCTTGATAATCACAGAAAACACAAGTAATTGAGCACCATCAAGCTAATGCACAAATCAAAGATACTACTAACAAACAAAGCGACATTTTATACAATGACATCAAGATTCTTGATTCTTGTATTAATAGTAAGAGTTCAACTGAGAGGAGCATACCCCATATTCGTTTCTGCAGAAATTTTCATGGCTAATCAAACAGAACACCAAAGGGCAAAGGAAAAAACTGACCTTTACACCACTGATGAAGTGAGGAACACAGAGAGACATTGTTTGGTGGATCAGCTGAAAAGTTTTGAACTGAAATCTTTGTGCGTGAATTCAACAAAGCGGAAATCTGCAAAATTATTAGCACAGAAAAAACCAAAATTAAAAAAAAAAAACGATTTCAGACAAACCTACTACCTACTGCTGATTTTTAATTTAAATTGATAAAATTATATATATTTTATTTTTTTACTAATTTTACTCGGTATATTATTATTATAAAAAGAAAGATCAAATATAACTTGAACTTTCAAAAATAATGTGTATATATATACACACAGCCTTCCTTATACTAAGGACCTAATTAGAATAGTTATTAGCAGGATGTATCAAATGAATGAATTGAATTTAAATTATGATTATTAAAATAGATTGCAATAGAAATTGAATTGAATTATGATTGATTTAAATTTACTTTGTGCTCAAACGGATTAGATTATAATTTGAGTTAGGTCATAACTCGCCTAATTTGACTCGTTGAATGTCAATAATTTTTACATATTATTATTTATTTTTTATAACCATAATTTAAATTTCAATCCAAAAAAATAAAAAAATAGATAAATAGATAAATAAATCATAGAAAATATAAAATAAATAGAAAATATGCATTACATCAATGCAAGTAAAGAGCTTAGAACATGTTGAAATTGAAGATTAAATCGTGAATGTACCTTGATCTAATTACATAAAATAGAATGTCACATAATAACTTGAGTATAATTGGAGCAAAAAATTTGTAAAGTTTTAAACCAGCCATAGGATTAGATTATAAGTAATGAACCAAACAATTGATATAAAATAATTGAAGCATTACTAATCCCAGCATTATTGATCTTTGTATGAAACGACCACTAAAAGTATGTTTGGTAGGAGGGATTAGAAGAAAATAATCTATGTATTAAGTATGGTATTAGTAATGCTATGTTTGGTGGGATTTTTGGACCATATATAACTAATCCATGGCGTAAGTTAATACCACATACTGGAGTCATTTGGTACAAAAATGAATAATGCAGGAATTAGTTATGCATGAATTATTTTTTATCTCATATTTAGTTTATTGATTTTCATTTAATTTTGTGCTTCGTTTAGAATTCTATTAAAAAAAAATTCAATTATACACTTGAACTATTATGAGATTTTCTATTTTATGTAATTAGATCAAAGTAGATTATTTTTTTTTGTGACTTCTAACTAGTTAGGAAAATAATAATTTGTTATTATGTTTGTTATTTTCTCACTTGAATTATTTAAGAATAAATAATTGTAATATTAATAAATTCATCACTAATAAAATGTCAATCTTTAATTTAAT
>JAOTQJ010000111.1:4044642-4055869 GCA_025642045.1 Solanum sejunctum
CGTCAAAGTACCCACGGTCATATTTGAAGACAATATCGCGTGTATAACTCAGTTGAAAGGTGGCTTCATAAAGGGAGGCAGAGCGAAACACATTTCACCAAAATTATTTTTCAACATGTTCCTCAGAAGAAAGGTGAAATTGATGTACAACAGGTTCGTTCAAGTGATAATCTTGTAGATTTATTCACTAAGGCATTACTAATGTCAAATTTCGAGAAATTAAGATATAAGATTGGAATGCGCCGTCTCCAAAGTATCAAATAAAGCTTTCATCAGGGGGAGAAAATGCATGTTGTACTCTTTTTTCTTTAGCCAAGATTTTTTTTCACTGAATTTTTCCTGGCAAGATTTTTGACGAGGCAGATAATGCATATTAAGGTCATAGAACCTTTCTTTTCTTGTACAATTAAGGAGGAGTATTAGAAACATTATTGGTAGACATCATAATTGTACATCCACCTACTTTTAATTTCTTATTATTTTAAGTATTTTCTTATTCCTCTATTATGGCTATAAATCGTGTACCAGTCAATTGTAAGATAAAGTGAAAACATATAGAAACATACATGCACGGATTGACAAACATATTTTCTCCTCTCTTTCTTCTCCGTTTAATTTTTTAATTTTTATTCTGCCTTAAAATTTAGTCCAGTTAATTTAGATCCTATTTAATAACAATTTTTTTTTTAGTTTGGATTTCTTACTTTATTGATATGAGGGCCCTTTGTGTCTATTTTTTTCAGTTCAACATGAAAAATCTTACTATTAACATTATGTGACATGTGAAGTAAATGGATTACAAAACCCCAACTAATATATGACAAGAAGTATGTTTCTACTAGGAGAGACACAGATTCAGATTTCATAAACTATGATAAAATAGTAAAAGATTTTAAAATAAATTTTAATTTTCTGCTAACGAAGCAACTTATTTTGAAAGGACCTTCTGAAAAATTTTATTTGATTGAGGGTATTAGAAAATTCAATACTTACTAAATGAGCAGTTTAAAGTGATTCATTTTTTTTGTTGTTGGTGATTTTGAAGAAACTACTTCTGTCCCAAATATTATTCACCATAGAGAAACATACTTAGTAGAATGTGAATATGGCACTGATACTGAATTAGAAAGTAGTTTTAGTGATAAGGAAAAGTCAAATGATGATGAGTATAATTTTGACGTATTAGAGATCATTAAGACGTAAAAGAGTAAAGAAGTAGATGAAAAACTCACTCATTACAGGAAATTTCATCCTTTCACGACCTTCAAGGACTTAAATGAGGCAAAAAAAATTATGAATTTGTATTCATTTACAAATACTAAATCTATAGTGGTGGAATAAAGTGGTAGAACAATACTGATATATAGATGCATGATTGCTTGTCCATTTGTCCATCTTTCAAAAGATGACAAGGGTCAAATTTTAGGATTAAAATATTGAAGACAAATCACAACTGTGAGAATGCATTTAAAAATTTTAGAGCTTGCACAAGTACTTTAGCATAGTATTTCAAGTGTAAATTGCAGAATAATCCTCAGTACAAGCTTAAGGATATAAGACAAGATTTGAAAGATCAATTCAACTTGAATGCTAATATTTCAAAGTTGAAAAAGGCAAGAGGATGGCTATTCAAAAAAATGCAAGAAAGATACTTAGAAATTGAGTATATTAAATTATTTCAATATGTTTTTCTTTATTATTATCGTGCCAAAATGTGACACCCAATTTAATATATATTGTGTCAGAACGTGACGGGTGATCCAAATGTATCGTGAAGGAACGTGACATCTGATCTAAGTATATTTAATTTATTATTCTTTATCATTAATTTTCACTTCATTATCAATATTTTATCAAGTCTTCTTTATTCAAAACAACACTTTGATAGATTAAATTCAAAGATTATGAATTTCATGATTTTGATATTGCAGACCAATCACAATAATATATTAGTCAACCAAACCACAACAACTAAATGCGTAAAAAATTTCACAACTTTACTCTATGACTATCAATCGAGGAACCGCAGTCAAGTAAGCTAGTCCACCGATGCTTTCCCTTTCTCCAATATCTCTAAACATTTTGAATCTATCAAATATATGATATTCGTAAATGAACGAGTCCATGGACAGAGATATTCCTGTATATTTAGCCTAGACCCAAAAGTTCATTCAATTCTATAATTAATTTTCTAAAGTTCAAACTTAGGGTTAAGTCTTAATTCCTCCTATATTAAAAATCTAATTACTTATCTCAATAGATCAACACTTAAATTATATTATGATAATTAAAATAAAAATCAACAAAACACTAATTTTTGTCTCCAAATGAACAACTACAAACCTAAATTGTACCGTACTATAAATTGTGATTTTCATTCAATTAATTGAATGGTGCCACATTAATAGATGGCCAAGCATAATGCTGCCTCCATCAACATCTACTCTTAAAAAAAATTAAAGGAATAATATTATTTTTTTATATCACAATCAAGTCAGCAAGCACAATGTTACGTCATGTCTTTATATTCCTATAAATTACTCCACCAACCTTTATTCACGTCACTAACTCAAAATTTATTTGTTAACATGTTGAATACAAATTCAACAATCATTGATTGGACACATACATGAAAACTCACTACTACGGCGCGATGGTGTCATTGTGTTCCTTGCCCAAACCTTTATTTCCTTCTTTATTTCTATTCCTTACTTATTATGTACTAAAATTAACAACCCTATTACTTATTTTATTTTAATTTATATAGAATAAATGACATAAAATTTTAACTAAATTATCACTTTACCTCATTAACTAGTTTAATTATCTAAAGTTACTCCTAAGATAACAAAAGTTATCAAATGGCCCCAAAAAACCCTTTAAAATTTTATAAGATCAATCTTTTAAAGTTCTATTTCTCAAAACGACTTGAGGGTCGTTATAGTATCAGAGCATTATAATATTATTATCAAGAATTTTAATTTAAAATTGTTCCTTATTTATGAGAGTATTTCTATTTTGATACTTCATGAGCATTTTAATCTCCTAAATTTAGTAGAGCACCTCTAATCCAATTAATGAAATTATTTTAAAACTTGACAATGATTAACAAAATACAATAAAATTTTGATTCGTTCACTCGATTAGAATGATTCTATTTTTTATAAGATAAAATTGTTCAAGCTGTCAAAAATGAATAAATAAAAAAATCAACTGAGATCTATCGATATTCTATTGATTAATTTTAAAAAATAATCACAATTTTGGTTTAAAAATCAAAGATTTGATCAATTTTTCATTTTGAAAAAAGTAAATTCGATCAAGCTTAGCCAATCATATACTACTAAATATAGAATATTCAAATATTTAAGCTTAATTAATTTTTTATCTTCTCAATTTTTTAACAGCCAAACAAAAAATTGTCTAAGTTGGTTGAACTTTTACTTCACTTCATCAAACTTAAGAAATTAATTTAATTAAACTTATAATTTATAATCCTTATTAAATTAAAATTTTTATCCTCTTAGCATCTTTGGTTCTCAAAAGCCTCTCGTCTTCTTCACTGAGCTTTTTTCTTGAATTTAGTCCACGCATGCTACCTGTTTGTTGAATTGCTTCAATGGCTTTCTCTTTCTCTTTCTCTTCCTTCCTCAAATGTCATCCATGGTCTCAATCTCAAAATCCACCAAACCCCTTTTCGTTTCCCCCTCCATTTCATCCTCCTGAACTCATTTATCTCCCATTTTCATCTCGCCATGAACGTGTTTCTTCAGTTGTTTTACCTTCTAATGCTAAAGAACTCTTGCAAGATTTCACCCCAAAGCAATTTCTCGACACCCTTCGTCAAGAAAATGATGAAACTTCAGCTTTTCATCTCTTTACATGGGCTTCTAAGCAACCCCATTTTACACCCACTTTGTCTATATACGAGGAGATTCTCAGGAAGCTTGGAAATGTTGGGTCTTTTGATTTGATGAAGGGGGTTTTGGATGATATGAAGAAATTGAAGGTTGAATTTGTTGAAGGTACTTTCTTTATCTTTATTGAAAGTTATGCTAAATTTGAGTTGTATAATGAAGCTATTGAGGTTCTTGATATGATGTGGAATGAATTTGGTGTAAAGCCTGGTACTTTTAGTTATAATTTGTTATTGAATGTTCTTGTTGATGGAAATAAGTTGAAATTTGTTGAAAATGTGCATAGTAGAATGTTGGATGAAGGTGTAAAGGCAGATGTATCGACGTTTAATATATTGATAAAAGCTTTATGTAAGACACATCAGATTAGGCCAGCTATTTTGATGATGGAGGAAATGCCTATGTATGGTTTGGTACCGGATGAAAAGACCTTTACGACGATAATGCAAGGTTATATTGAGGAAGGGAATTTAGATGGTGCATTGAGAATTAGGGATCAAATGGTGTCAGCTGAATGTCCTGCAAGTAATATTACTGTTAACCTTTTGATTCATGGGTACTGTAAAGAACGCAGGATTGATGAAGCTTTAAACTTTGTGCAAGATATGTGTAGTCGAGGGTTTTCTCCGGACCATTTTACGTTCAACACTTTGATAAATGGTTTATGCAAAGCTGGGCATGCTGTCCAAGGATTGGATATTTTGGATTTAATGTTGCAGGATGGGTTTGATCCTGATGTATATACTTATAATATTTTGATTTCTGGACTTTGTGAAGTTGGCGAAGTCCAAGAGGCTATTGAACTTCTCAATCAGATGCTTTTAAGGGATTGTACACCTAATACTATCACTTATAACACCATCATTAGCGCTTTGTGTAAGGAGAACCAAGTCCAAGAAGCTACCGAGTTTGCTCGTGTTCTTACGAGCAAGGGATTCATACCTGATGTTTGCACTTTCAATTCTCTCATTCAAGGTCTTTGCTTCACCGGCAAATTCAACGTTGCTATGGAAATGTTTGAAGAAATGAAGAACAAAGGTTGCCAGCCAGATGAATTCACGTATAATATCCTAATTGATTGTCTCTGTGCCAAAAGGAGAATAGGTGAAGCGATGAACCTACTCAAAGATATGGAATCGAGTGGCTGTGCAAGAAGTGTGGTCACATATAATATTTTGATAGATGGCTTCTGCAAAGACAAGAAAATTGAAGAAGCGGAAGAGATCTTCGACCAGATGGAACTACAAGGGGTTTCTAGAAACCTGGTCACGTATAACACGCTAATTGATGGTCTTAGTAAGAGTAACAGAGTAGAAGATGCTGCTCAGCTTATGGACCTGATGATACTGGAAGGACTAAAACCTGACAAATTCACGTACAATTCCATTCTCGCACATTTCTGCAGAACAGGTGATATAAGAAAGGCAGCAGACATTGTGCAAACCATGACATCAAATGGCTGTGAACCAGACATCGTTACATATGGGACCTTAATAAAGGGACTATGTAAAGCAGGTAGGGTGGAGATTGCAAGCAAGCTCCTAAGGAGTATTCAAATGAAAGGAATAACTTTGACTCCTCAGGCCTATAATCCTGTAATTCAAGCAATCTTCAGACGGAGGAGAAGCAATGAAGCCGTAAGACTCTTCAGAGAAATGCAGGAGACGGCTAATCCTCCTGATGCTTTATCTTATAAGATTGTTTTCCGTGGTCTTACTTCTGGTGGGGGACCGATTCAAGAAGCTGTTGATTTTTGTGTAGAGATGACGGAAAAAGGACACATACCTGAATTCTCCTCATTTTACAATCTGGCTGAAGGATTATATTCTTTGTCGAGGGAGGATACACTAATTAAGCTTGTTGATATGATCATGAAGAAAGCAAACTTGTCAGACAGTGAGGTTACTATGATTAAAGGTTTCCTGAAAATCCGGAAATTCCAAGATGCACTGGCTACGCTTGGCAGTGTCCTAAATAGCAGATACCCAAAAAGGACATACTGGGGATAAAGAAATCATCCAAAGTCAGTTGCTTGCTATGATAGTGCTGTGTGTCTAAATTTGTCCATCATGGTTTCTTATTTTGGCCATCTCCGAAATAATCTCTCTAATGAGTTACAAATCAAATATTGTGGACAGTTCCCAGCTTCACACAGTTCTCTACAAGGCTTAAGTATGTATTCATATCTTGTCGCTCATCTCTGCTCTTAGATACATGCAACATGGTATTAAAACCATCTTACTAAGTTAGCGGTTTCTCTTGATCAGCATGATACTGACCATGTGCATACTGATCTGGTCCGAAAAATAATTGATCAATAATGAACATCTAGAATTTGGAACATCAATGAAACTATCATCGCAAACACAATTAAACTCAGTAACTATACCAAGTTCCCTAAGACCAAAATAACCTCTTGTCATTTATGGTTTTTTTATTTGGAATTTATCAAGAATTATAATAAAAGCTCAATAATGTTGTATTAAAGATTTGAATTTGAAGATAACATTGGTCTCATATTTCTCATTTGTTTAGTCCCTTATATTGGCCAATAATAATGAATCAATAATATTTTATCGATTTAATTTATTGATCCATCTAATCTTTGCACACTTCTACTGAATAAATAATTAAACAAAATAGAGATTAAAAGAACATATCACAAAACTTTTAATAGGTAAAAGTAGTGTTTTCATAAAATAAAGTATCAATTTTGTAAACTCTAAAACACATCATATTTTGTTCTCACTTGGCCCTTTCTTTCTCCTACATATCCGTTTTTTTAATGGCAAACAATATAGAGAGAAAAGAAGATTATGAAACCTACAACACATTGAAAAATTCACTTGTAAGTATCACATCAAAATCACATTTTTCACACGTACATTAATTCATCTTTTTATAAGGGAGTTATGGTGCCATGTAGTTAGTAATAACAAAAATTATTTACCATTTTTTAAAAAAAAAAAATTCTATTTTTTAAGATTTTAAATTAATTTTATTAAATCATAAATATAAATCATACGAGGCGTTTTCACCTCTCTCCTATTATACATATTAGTTTAACAAAGAAAATATTTGAGTGTCCAAATTTATTGGCTCTTTATATGAATGAGTAAATCATATAGAATAGTGTCAGTAAAGCTCATTTAAGTAAAAGAAGTCTTTTATAGTCAATCTTAATCATGCTTTATAGTACATGTTTTACCATATAGATTAAGTTCTATACATGTTTATTTACAGATATAAAAATTTGAATAATTTAATTTAAAATTTTAAAAATATTTTTATTCTATAAAATACATAATTTTTCTTCATCTATATTGATTTTAATTTTTTTTCAATCTAAAATATTATTGAAAAGAAAATAAAATTCACTATCTATAAAAAAAAAATTAGTATTTGTTCTCACGCATTGTGCAAATAATATTAAAAAAATAATAACAAAAAAAATATACATTGTGTTCAAACATATATTATACATTTGTCTATGTGTAAAAAAAATCATTTAAATTAGTATAATTAAGACATTTCAATTAATGAGTTTTTGTTGGGTATTTCCGATGATGATTAGCAAAGCAAATATCTTAACACTTCTTACAAATATTTTAAGTTGTAATGAACGTCAAATCTTGTATGAATTATCTAGAATAGTTGGACAATGGATATAAAACGCTTAATAATAATTGGATTAATCATCTAAAACTGTATATTTTAGGATTGAAGAATTGAATCAAAAAATGTAGCTCAACTTTAATAATTATTGCTAACGTATTTTAAAAGTGAATAAATATTGGAAAAAGAAATTGTTAATTTTTATTGCTCTAGCGGAAAATCTAACAAAATAATATAGTAGCCTCAAAGTTTGAATAATCTATAATTTTTTATTTTTTGGGTGAATAAAAGAGGAAATATATTATTTAATATGAATCAGTACATTATAGTCACATAAAAAAGTTACAATATGACTTATTTTATTTGACAAATTTTAAAATATTCATATATTTGTTAAAATGCATATTCATTTGCCTATATCCTATAATTTGAGATGGAAGTGGGTAAAATTTATAGGAAATATTTTATTAAAAATTTGTATATGTAAATGATATGTTGAAGAAAAAACATTTATAAACAAATTCATTTGTCTTGCTTGTATATTCTTCTTTGTGGTAATAAAGTTTGTCCGTCATTTTAACAAATATCATACTCAAGTTAATAACTAGTATATCTTTTTTTTTTTAAATGAATTGTAATAAACAGGAAATTAATAAGTATCTATAATTGTCTACGATAAAAGTTCTCTTCATCAAAGCATTCAACTGTGACACCCTCTTCATGTACTTTTTTATCTTCTCACTCGTATACATCTCGCTCATCGAGAAAGAAATGTTTTGGCATCTTTCAAAATTCTTTCTGAGAGACAATTATTATTATTATGACACCTTAATTATATATGTATCTACATACAATTGATTTCACCTACGTCAAAAATATACTTTATTCTCCTTTAATAATTTGCGACGCGTGTAATATGATCCAAATTTTACTCTATTTCTCTTTGTTGTCATAATTTCAAACATAAATCAAAGTATAATCAAAGGGAAATGAAGACCATATACAATTTAGTTTTGACAAACAAAGGCAAATCTAAATATGTGTAGTGAATAGAATAAATTATAAAAATATTTGACAATTATCTCGGATAAGTAAAGTAGTTAATAGGAATTTAAATTTCTGATAAGTAAAACCTATGTCAATTATTTATTTAATTGGGATATACATTAAAAATAAAAAAGGAACTAATTAGCAGTTAATTTGTTCCTTAACATTTAGCAACATGTAAAAGTGGGATAGAATTTGTTTTAAATTTTTTACAAAAAATATTTTTGAATTCAAAAGTTACTAAATTTTTTAAATTCTTTGAAAAAAATATAAACAATCTAAGTTTTGGTGGTTACTTTTTTTTTCTAATAAGAGGAAATATTGATAAATGGAGTATGAAAATGGACAAGAAGATAATAATTTATTTGTTTAAAAATTTCACGTTAATATTTTGAAATTTTGTGTATCACTTACATATAAATTTATAGTTGTATCACGTTAAATTTTAAAATTATAATTGTTAAAATAGCTTAGAGTAATCTTTTAAGATAAAATAGTAATTTATTATTTAAATAAATTATTTATAATTAATTTTAATTACTCAAAAAGTTTGATTTTTTGTGATGCTTACACATAGCATTTTAACTTAACCAAGCTTGGTTGGCCTAGTGATTAGTTTACTACGTCGCTTAAACAAGTATTGGGGGTTTGATCCCTGTCTTGTGCATACAGCAACCAATTAGCCAGCGACAAACCTTTAGATAAAGCTCAGATTCGCAGAGAATTAGTCCCTAGCTTATCGGGCTGAGGATACCTTGGGAAACAAAAAAAATATTTTAACTTCTCCTATATATATATTTTATTATTATTAAAACAGTCTTCGCAGAGAAGACTAGCGAAGCAGCTGAAGCAGACAGCTGATGGACTACATGACTGCTTCAGCTGCTTGCTTAAGCAGGCAACTGCCATTAACATGTTTGTTTCAGCTAAGGCGACGAAGCAGCTAGTTGCCCATTGACGTGCCTATTTCGACTGTTTAATTTTAAATTTTTTGGAGCAGTTCAAGCAGGCGAGTTAGACGACATGTCCTCTTCAGCTAATTACTTAAGCAGACAGTTGCCCATTGACACATTTATTTCAGCTACTTGATAAGAAGGCTAGCGAAATAGCTGAAGTAGGCAGCTGATGGACGATATGCCTACTTCAACTATTTGCTTAAACAAACAATTGTCCATTAACGTGCTTGTTTCGGCTAAGTTGAAGCAGCTAAAGCAGATAGCTGACCATTGACGTGCCTGTTTTGCTGATTGATTTTAAAATTTTTGGAGTAGTTCAAGCAGGTAACTGTTGGACGACATGTCCGCTTCAGCTAATTACTTAAGCAAGCAGTTGTCCAATGACACGCCTGTTTCAACTGCTTGATTTTCAAAAAAATTCGCAGACAGTTGGTGGACGACATACCTCTTTTAATTGTTTACTTAAGCAGACAATTGCCTATTGACGTGCCTATTTCGATTGCTTCATTTTAAAATTTTTGAAGCAGTTCAAGCAGTCAACTGTTGGACGACATGTCTGCTTCATCTACTTGTTTAAGCAGACAGTTGCCCATTGACGTGCTTACTTCAACTGTTTGATTTTAAAAGTTTTTAAAAACAAATAAAAAATTCAGTTGATTGTTGAAATTAATCTATTGACGTCACATAAAAGGAGACAAAAGAAATAGTATGTATTATTTAATTAGAAAACTACGTAAAAGTTACCATAAATTTACATAATTAATAATAGTAATATTTCTTTTTTAATATATACAAGAGGCTACGGAGCAAATGAAGCAGACAACTATTGGACGACATGCCTGCTTCATCTGCTTACTTTAGCAGGCAAGGCAAAAGAGCGGCTGAAGCAGAGAACTATTGGATGACATGTCTGTTTCAACTGTATGCTTTAATAGGTAGTTGTTCATTGACATGTCTACTTCAGCTATTCGATTTTAAAATTTTTAAAGAACAAACAAAAAATTTAATTAATTATTGAAATTAACATATTAACGTCACATAAAAAGCAGTTGAAGTAGGCAGCTGTGGACGACATGCCTGCTTCAGTTGCTTGCTTAAGCAAACAACTGCCCATTGACGTATCTGTTTCAGCTATCTGATTTTTAAATTTTTGATTATTGAAACTAATCTATTGGTTTAATTAGTAAGCTACGTAAAAATTATCATGAATCTAGCTAATTATAAAAAATACACTATAAATCATGATATTTGTTTGTTTCAGCTGCTTGTTTCTAAAGATTTTTAAAAACAAATAAAAATTTCAATTGATTATTGAAATTAACCTATCAGCGTCACATAAAGAAGGACAAAAGAAATAAAATGTTTACCATAAATCTAGATAAGTATAAAAAAAATTCTAAATCATGATATTTGACAACTTTAATTTTTTTAAAAATAAATATAAAATTTAATTGATTATTGATATTAATATATCAGCGTCACATAAAAGGGGACAAAAGAAAACTATCACATATTATTTAATGAGGAAGTTGCATAAAAATTATCATAAATCTACATAATTAACAATAGTAATATATCTATATACAAAAATTAAGTGAAGATTCTAAAAAAAAAACTAAGTAAGAGACATATAAAAAGTATTAGCGCCACATAAATTTAGACAAGAGGAATATCATATTTTATTTAAAAATT
>JAOTQJ010000111.1:4055969-4069491 GCA_025642045.1 Solanum sejunctum
AATTTAATTAACTTTTTAAATTATATCTATATAATATAAATTAAAATGTAAAAATAATAAATATTGGGCTTGAGCTGACACGGGCGCCGACATCTAGTAGAAAATATAAAAATAAAAATAGATACTCATATTCTACCAAACAAGCCCTTAGGGTATTTTGTTTGTTTTAAGTGAGCTATTAGGGTTACACAGACGCCTTCATCAGATTTTACGGTTATACAGACGGCTTCATCAGATCTGGTTTGTCTCTTTTATGTATGTATCTCCTTCGTCTGCTTTGAATTTCTCTTTGATTTTCTCTTTGTGAATGTTTTTGTATTTGAGGGAATTGAATTTGGGTTTTTTTGGTTCATATTTTGGGTCTAAAGCCGTTGTTTTATAGGCTTTAGGGTTGAGTCTCCCTTGTGTGGTCTGAACTCCTCTGCCGGTTGTCTCATCCAAATATTCTTTTGCAGGTGAAAGATCCTTGAGATGGCGACTTTTGCCAAACCAGAGAATGCTTTGAAGCGTGCTGAAGGTAAGTGGAGTTACTATCTGCATCTGTTTTAGCAAATATTATTTTCACAATTTTGAGATGTATGATAGTGTTATGGGTTCTGCACACTTGCGCTTATATCTCAAGCGACGGGTTTGTAGGGGTTGTATGGTCATTGGGTGAGGGTGGTTTAGATGATTCTTAGTGTTGTGGGGGAGTGGGATTTTGGACATTCCAGGTGTTTTTATAGCAAAAGTTAGAATCTTGGCATGTTGACGAGTTTAATGTTTTTATATATGGTCATTGTTTTTGTTTTTGAGACTAGTTATTCCTAGGAAGCAACCTCTCTACTTCTGTGAGGTAGTGGTGAGGTCTGCGTACATTCTACCCCACTTGTGGGATTCTATTGGGTATGTTGTTGTTGTTTTGGTCATCGGGTGAGGGTTGGCTAGATGATTCTTAGTATTATGGGAGAGTGGGGATTTGGAAATTCCAGGTGTTTTTATAGCAAAAGTTAGAATCTTGGCATGTTGACGAGTTTAATGTTTTGATGCAGAGTTGATTACTGTTGGACAAAAGCAGGAAGCCCTGCAAGCACTTCATGATCTTATTACTTCAAGGAGATACAGAGCATGGCAAAAGACTCTTGAAAGGATAATGTTTAAGTATGTAGAGCTATGTGTTGACATGAGAAGGGGGAGGTTTGCCAAAGATGGCCTGATTCAATATCGTATAGTCTGTCAACAAGTGAACATTAACTCCTTAGAGGAGGTCATAAAGCACTTCATGCATTTAGCTACTGAGCGAGCCGAACTAGCTCGCAATCAGGCGCAGGCTCTGGAGGAAGCTCTGGATGTGGAAGACTTGGAAGCTGATAAAAGGCCGGAAGATCTTATGTTGAGTTATGTCAGTGGGGAGAAAGGAAAAGATAGATCTGATCGAGAGCTTGTCACTCCCTGGTTTAAGTTCTTGTGGGAGACATATAGAACTGTTCTGGAGATCTTGCGTAACAACTCAAGGTTGGAGGCTCTTTATGCAGTAAGTTTCCATTGCCCTTTCTTTGTGTTATGTGGTTGAATAATTAGACTGCTTTTATCTTCTGATGTGAGGAATTTCAGTATCCTGACTTTTCAGCTATGTTGCATGAACTCTTCACTTTAGATGCCACACCTGTGTTGGACTCTCCAAAAATACAACTACTTTTAGAGAATCCGACATGCTCCCGTTGACAGTTTTGAAGAGTCCAAGCAACATAGTTTTTCAGGACTTGTTTAGACTGTAATTTAGCTAGCTGGTTGATTTTCCTTTTTTCCTTTTCATTCTATTAGCTTGCCTGGAAGGTTATTGTGTTTCTGATTTCTGAGTAGTGAATCAGCAATCTGTCCCTTTTTACTTCTTATTCACAAACTTTGCAGGAGTCTCTCTGAGTTTGCTGGATATCTGTCTATGTATGTTTAGTACAGATACCAGTTTGCTGGGTATCTGTCTTTCTCAGTTTGCTGGGAATCTGTCTATGTACTTTGTTTAGTACTGATATCAGTTTTGATATGAAAGTTTATATATCACCCTGCTGCTGGTGTTTTTGTGCCTTGGAACGTAATTTGTCCTGTTTGTTATTTAAGCTTTCTGCAGCCGATTGGAAATTTTGTGCTCTTTTTATTGGCACATTTCTTTTTCACTGAAAGATGTGAGGTTAATTAAGCTTCAAACCTAATTTGCTCAGATGACAGCACACCGAGCCTTTCAGTTCTGTAAGCAGTACAAGCGTACAACAGAATTTCGCCGTCTTTGTGAAATCATCCGGAATCATTTGGCAAATCTCAACAAGTATAGAGATCAGAGGGACCGGCCTGATCTGTCTCTTCCAGAAAGCCTGCAATTGTATCTGGACACTAGGTTTGAACAGCTGAAAGTTGCTACTGAACTGAGTCTTTGGCAGGTGGTTATTTTTTTTGGTAGGTTGTAAGCATATCCTTTTGTCCCTGGAGAGTTAACTTCATATGCTTTAATTTTCTCTGATGTAGGAAGCTTTTCGTTCCGTTGAAGACATATATGGTTTAATGTGCATGGTTAAGAAAACCCCCAAGGCATCATTAATGGGTGTTTACTATGGGAAGCTTACTGAGATATTTTGGATGTCATCAAATCATCTTTATCATGCTTATGCATGGCTCAAGCTTTTCTCTCTTCAGAAAGGTTTTAATAAAAATTTAAGCCAGAAGGATTTGCAGTTAATAGCATCGTCTGTTGTCCTAGCTGCACTTTCAGTGCCTCCTTATGATCAGTCATATGGTGCATCTCATCTTGAGCTTGAAAATGAGAAGGAGAGGAGTTTGAGGGTGGCCAATTTAATTGGTTTTGAAGTTGAACCCAAAGCCGAAAGTAGAGTAGCGGTAATTTTGTTTTTGATTATGTTATTCAGTTCTTTATTCATAATGTCTTGCTTTGGCTAATCAGCTGCTGTTCCCTTGCTGTTTCTCCTTTTCAGCTTTCTCGATCATCACTTCTCTCAGAGTTGGTGAGTAATTATATATGCTTTTTATTTAAATTTAGCATATAGTCCCTCATTTTTTTCCATTTATAGTTTAAATTCCTTCTGTCTATTTTACATTTCAATGAACCCATCAAATTTTTGAGGCATAGATTCGTAATTGTTTTAGTGTCTTGATCTTTTAATTGTGTGCTGGTTCCTTTTGCTTTTTCTGAATTGTTTCTCCTTGTAGGTGTCCAAAGGTGTGATGTCCTGTGTCACCCAAGAAGTGAAAGATCTTTATCATCTGTTAGAAAATGAGTTTCTTCCTTTGGATATGGCACTGAAGGCGCAGTCCATATTGATTAAAATATCAAAGCTTGGTGGTAAGCTGTCTTCAGTTTCCTCGGTTCCTGAAGTACAACTGTCTCAGTATGTTCCTGCGTTAGAAAAACTTGCTACTCTGAGGTTGCTCCAGCAGGTATACACACTGTTCTATACTTGCTGAAAAAGAGTAGACATGCACATTATATAGGTGGAAGACCATCTTTCAATTCTGTTCTTCATTTTGACCAAGAATGATGTAATTTTTTCCTTTTCTTGTTGCAGGTCTCTCAGGTGTATCAGACTATCCAGATTGATAACATATCTAAGATGATCCCATTTTTTGACTTCACTGCTATAGAGAAGATATCAGTTGATGCAGTTAGATGCAATTTTCTAGCCATCAAAGTTGATCACTTGAAGGGTGCTGTCTTCTTTGGCAAACAGGTATAATTATGTCAATTGGAATTAAAATTTGCCTATCGTTTTTATTTCTTTGTCGGTAGGGCACGCCTAGATATTCCTTGCCCTTGTCTTTGTCAGGTGGTCGGTGAGAAAGTTTGTCAGCCCTATCAATCATCTCTGCAGATATTGTTCTTTCCCTCATTGTTTAAGGAAAACATGGGCATAGCTTGCTTATGACATCTGAACTTGTGTCTTCTGTCATCTGATATTTAATGTTTTTCGCAGTAAATTGTGGGCTATCTAAAGGTGTATTGTTGGCTTAATAAGTTAGCAATTTAGTCACCAGAATGAATCTGTGTGAATGAGCTTCTGTCCTCTGCAGAGCTGTGTTTAGTTTCTGAGAAATAATAGTTTTAGTGGACTGCTACTCGTGGCAGATTCTATGTTGTGGGATTTTGGGCCATGGGGATGGTTTCAAAGTCTTTACTTTTGTGGATTTTTAAGTGCAGCCTTGTACCTCTGCGGTGTAATATGTTGATGAACTGGGGCAGGAGAATTTTCAAATGTTTCTCTTAGGCACTTTGAACCGACAAGAATTAAGCTTATGTGGGCTAGTCTATCATATCTCATTTGCTTATGATTTTGTTTCCAGAGTATTGAGGCTGAAGGACTCCGGGATCATCTGTCTCTTTTTGCTGAATCCCTTAGCAAGGCAAGGACAATGATCTATCCCCCAGCAAAGAAGGCAGCAAAGCTCGGGGATGCCCTGTCTAATTTAGCGGAGATAGTGGAGAAAGAGCACAAGCGACTTCTTGCACGGAAGTCCATTATTGAGAAACGCAAAGAGGAGCAAGAGCGTTTACTCTTAGAAATGGTATGACCTTCTTGGTTGCGTTGTGAATTGCTTGTTATTGTTATTCTCATGTATGAAATTTTACGACCTTTTTTCAAGGAACGAGTGGAAGAGACGAAGAGGCGAGAGCTTCAAAAGATGACTGAAGATGCTGAGCAAAAGCGCATTGCTGCTGAGTACGAGCAAAGGAGGAGCCAGCGAATTTTGAAGGAAATAGAGGATCGAGAACTTGAAGAGGCCCAAGCTTTGCTGCAAGAAGCTGAAAAGCGCAGCAAGAGGAAGAAGAAGCCAATCCTAGAGGGAGTAAGTACATAATTTGTAATCCTATTCCGAGAACTTCTATTGGAAAAATCTAACCTGCTTTAATTTGATTTCAGGAGAAGATGACTAAACAGACCATCATGGAATTGGCGCTGAATGAGCAACTGAGGGAGAGGCAAGAAAGGGAGAAAAAGTTGCAGAAGTATGCCAAACTTATGGATCATCTGGAAAGAGCTAAAAGAGAAGAAGCTGCACCCCTTATTGAAGCTGCATATAAACAGCGTTTAGCTGAAGAGGCAGCTCTTCATGAACGCGAGCAGCAGGTTTGCATTAAATATGCTTTTTGACCAACCCACAATAACAAGCTCTCGCCCATTTCTGTTAAGAAATGGAAAATTGATAAAGTATATTTTTTTCCCTTCTAACTTTTTGGTTGAAATATTGCTGATGAATTTGTTTTGTAACGTATTTTTTCAGCAAGAGATTGAACTGAGCAGGCAACGACATGCTGGAGACTTGGAAGAGAAGAAGAGACTGGGACGCATGTTGGAAAACAAGGTCAGTTTATATCCGTCTTCTATGAATTTATGAACCGATGGATATAAGAGATGGATAATATAACTGAATTTGTGGTTGTGAAATGGGTTAGTGCTATTGATAATGTAAGAAATACATATGGATGTTATTTTCCCACTAGTTGAAATCTGAGAAGCCATGGCGTTGCTTGAAGATTGGTTTTGGTATCTTTGACAAAATAGCTGGTTGATATAGTCTGCGTTGGTTCTTGCTAATACATAGATCAGCTGATATATTTCTAATCATGCAGAGAATTTTGCAAGAAAGAGTTGTTAGTAGCCGGCAAGCTGAATTCAATAGATTGAAACACGAGAGACAAGAAAGGATCAGCCAGATAATTCAATCAAGGAAGCAGGAGAGGGAAGCGAGGAGGAAAATGTTATTCTTTCTGCGATCTGAGGAGGAGCGTCAAAAGAGGTTGCAGGAAGAGGAGGAAGCCCGCAAGCGTGAAGGTACTTCGCTGATTAATTCCCCACCACGTCATATGCATTTAAATCTTTCAGGGTTAAGCAGGAAAGTAGGCATCTATTGAGGTGTATCCAACCAAAGAGTTCATGGTTCTGTTGGTGTGACATGACATCTACAACCCTCTTATGACTGCTGCACAGTGGTCACTGTTTATTCATGAAACAGTTGTATTCCCCTGATTTGTATTTCTCCACGTGAGGTTTCAGTAGCTAATCGAAATTAATTTGGCATACTATGGACTTTCTGAAAATATTGCAGAGGCAGAGAGACGGAAGAAAGAGGAAGCCGAGCGGCAAGCCAAGCTAGATGAGATTGCTGAAAAGCAGAGGCGGCGCATGCTTGAGCTTGAAGAGAAAGAACGACGAGAAAAAGAAGAGATCTTGCGTAGGCCCATGTCTGTGCTGCCAAAGCCTGCTGAGCCTCTAACCTTGGGGCGTCCAACTGAACTTGGAGGAACTGCTCCTGTTCCTGCCGCAGCAGCTGGTGCTCCCTCTGCTGAGAAATACGTTCCTAAGCACCTGCGAGCGAAAATTGATGGTGCAGGCCAGGCTCCACCTCCAGAAACTGACAGGTGGGGGGGCGGCCCTGGAAGCAAGCCAGTTGATAGACCATCATGGCGCGATGAACGAAGGCCCACATCATTCGGCAGTAGTGGCTCAAGGACCAGTTGGTCATCTTCTAGGCGGTGAATTGAGTGTTAGCACCTCATGAGTAATGCATACTTGCGTCTTGCATCCTCGGCTTTTTGGTTCAAGAAATTCAATTTGTCGCATTTTCATTAATGTGTATCGGAGATTGGTTATGTTGGCATTATGAGCTCAAGAGCAGCATTTCTTTGCTGGGACATTTTCTAACAGTATGGAGGCTCAAAGTTTTTGTCAGGCGATTTGCTCTTGAGATAACTTTTTGTCGTAGCAAATAACACTGCAGTTGCCGTTGTGTTCCAACTTCCTTTTTCCTAAAGCATAAGACTTTGCCTACATTATTTCCTCATCTTATTCATGTCTTTTCCACCCTTGGATCATGTTTATTTTGTCACTTTTGGACCAAACCAAATGATTCTTTATGTTATGTTGGAAGTGTATTCTTTACATGGATGTAACAATTGACAAATTACATGTCCAATATTAAGTCTCAATTTTTTCTTATGCAGACAGTCAATTTGCTCAACCGACAAGAAGCTAGCTGGATACGCATTTTAATAACATGATTTATTTACAACCATAAACACATTTTTTTTTAAAAAAAACTTCGTATCGAGTGGGGTATATAAAATAGTAAACAAAGCCAGACACAGTACTTGGAAAAGGGGGAAGAACTGGTTGGTCGATTTTCACCAAACGACTAACACATTAAAGAAATTGTCTGATTTATAGTCTTTCTAGGTTAACTTTTTGTTAGCTTTCACATGACTGATTTAGTCTTTCTAGGTTAACTTTTTGTTAGCTTTCACATGATATTTGACCCCAACAACTCCCTCAAACAGAAGACTTTACCTGAATCCAGCTGCTGCTTCCTTCTTTTGCCACTTGAAATCATCTGGTATTGTAAACTAACTCCTATTATTGTATATTAGTACATGAATTCAAGATTTAAACTTAGTAGATTTCTGAACTTTAAAGATTTTTAGACCCCATTGTGGAATTGTTGCTGTTGATCGTATTATTAAAAATAATGGGTTCAAATATTAGATTTATTGAGATTTTTGTAGATTTCTACGTATATATGAATCATGAGTTTCAGGTTTATATCTAGCGGGGCTGAAAAATAGTAGGTGATTTCTTTTCATCTTTTTGAGCTTTGGTGAGCAAGGATATTTAGAAATCGTTATCTTCAGTAAAATATGTTTCAGCATAATATTCCGACTTGGAAACAAGATCGTCACCCTGCTTACTAAGAACAATCTTATTCATAAGAGTGAACAATGTGGCTAGTGTTATGCACGTCGTCTTATACTTATATCCTTCACCTATGTGCACTTGGTAATACACGGTACCTGTGCTGGTGGGAGGCAGCAGGTATCCAATGGCATGCGCCCGACACTTAAAAAAGATGCTAATAAATAACACAAAGGCTTTGGCTCTATTTATGAGTCTTTCGGAAGCGTCTCTACCTCCATCCACGATGTAGGAGTAATCTTCCCCTGACTCCACTTATAGAATTATACTGGGTATGTTATCGTTGTTGCTCTATTATGGGTGACAAACTCAGCAGAGCTTAACTCTTGTTAGTTAGTTTGTTATGTCAGTCAAAAATTTTGCGGTGTCTGTTATTCTTGCCATTCTAAGAAATAATACAGATACATTGTCAGCTTCTTAGAAGACGTCAGTTTATGGGCTGAGCTTCGAAGCAATAGAAAAGTTTCCTTCATGTGACCTAGATCATGGATTTGAACTGTGGAGCATTCCACTGACACTTGCGTTAGGGTAGGGTGCGTACACCACACCTCCTGAGAGTGCGGTCCTCATCTGTATCCTGCGTGAGTGAGGGATGCTCTGTGCACCAGGCTGCCCTGTCATTTTGTCTCTCATATCTGTTTATTATATTTGTGAAAACAATACTCATGATTGTTTGCGTCTAGCCTGATATGGAATCTCTTCTACTTGCAGGACTTTTGAATTTGCTGGAAGATAGAGGGATGGCCTATAGTACTGTTGATAGTATCTTAAAATGTCTGGATTCTCTAGACAGTCATGAAGACTCAACTCCTTTAATGAAGGATCAAATCGGTACCCTTAAAGCGGATTTAAGTTTTCTCAAGACTTTCCTTATGTGTTCAGCTTGTCGATGCATAGAGGATCGTGATGCAGAAGATGTATTAATGCATGTAAAAACTCTGGTGCTAAATGTGGAATCAGATTTTCAATCTCTCCATGTTAAGAGTATGGATGGAAACATGCCTACTCACATGGCTCCACTGGTTTCTAATGCCTTGGAAAAGGTTAATAATTCGAAAGAAGAAGTTACACAAGTCTATGCAACTGTTTTAAGCTCAACGTTTTCCGATTCAGCTTTTTGTGACAAATTTGTGGTGGAACTCGCTGATTGTCTCCTGGAGAATTTGAATTATTTAAGGCAATATATAGCAGCTGATTTGCCTATGAACGGGAAAATTACTACTCTCGAAACAAAGCTGATATTCCTGAAGAATTTCTTAAGATTTGTAGCAAAGCTGTCTGTTGAAAATGAGAAATTTCAAGATCTCTTGGCTCATGCGTTGGATGTGATCAGCGCTGCAGCACATCTATCTTATAGGTGTTTTATTGGTAAAGCAAGTGAACCAGATGAACGCAGAGTTGTTGATGATGCCATTTCCAGTTTGGTTCGACGAATCATTCCTATCAGCTGTGATGTCATTCATTACTATATTCCCTTCCAGAAGAGCACTTTAGCAGTGGAAGAACTTGATGCCGGTTTTCTTGTTTTTTTACTAGACACTCTTGACGAGCTAGTAAACTATAAGATCACCCTGGAGGGTCTTATAAACTATGATATCAATGGCCTTGTTGAGGACTTGATGTTTCTGAAAAATTATCTCTCAGATCTTCCGGAGCAATATCCTGAGTTGGTAAAGTTGATCCTGATTCACATTGCATCAATCGCCCGTAACATTGCTCCCTCGATTTTCTTCTTTTGCACAGATGGTGTGGAAGAAGCAGTTGTTAGACACAGTACTGGGCGCGCTCGGTTTTTGCAGGAAGAAATCAAGCTTATCAAGGCTGAGGTGCATCTCATGAGTCTCCCAGGACCTAGGTGGATGACTACTTTGAAGGATCGAATCCAAATTCTTTATGAGGAAGTGGTGTTTCTGCAAGCTCTCCTTAATGCACCAGACGACTGCCATTCTCTTGGAAGTGAACGGAACCGTTTCTTCACACATGGAAAGGCTACAGTCTCAATGGTTGGATCACTTATTATGTCACTCAGTAATAAGGAATCGAACGAAGACATGCTGAACAAAATGGAGTTAGCCACTTCTATTTTTCTAGAAAGAACTGGAGTCATGAAGGCAGTGGCTAGACATGTTTTTGGAAGAGGTCCATCGAGATTCCCCAAGACTGATGACATGGGCTTTCTCAATTCCTTCTTAGGAAATCTGAAAGAACTACTCCTCCATAAGGTTGATCGGGTTCCTTTCCCCAAACATCATATTGCAAGAGTGCATGACGCGTTCGAGCATCTGAAGAAGAATCTCTGGCATGTTGTCAACCAGAACAATGAGCATCTGAAGGCACGTGTTATGCAAGCGGCCTATGAGGCAGAATGTGCTATTGACTCATTTTTGGTCGGGGACCGAAACATCTGGTGTAGTGTGGTTGAGATGTCTGATGTTCTAGAACAACTTAGGGTGATCCAGGCAGAGTCCGATGACATATCTAAAACAGTAATATTTGAACCGGTTTGTGATGCTCGAGTAGTTTCCAGCTGTGTATCATCACAAAGTAGTGCTCCAACATTCCACGATGATGTAGTGGTTGGTTTCAATGATGTGGTAGAAAATATCATTGGTGGCCTTTCCAGAGGGATGACAGACCGTGATGTGATTTCAATTTTTGGCATGCCTGGACTTGGCAAGACTACTCTTGCGAGAAGAGTGTTCAATGATGAAAGGATTTCATATTACTTTGACAAACGTGCTTGGTGTTATGTTTCTGAAGTATATAAAAAGAAAGAGTTGCTCTTGGAGATTCTATCCCAAGTCCTAGAGGATGTTGATGATGCGACTAAAATGAAGGATGACGCGGATTTAGCTGTACTGTTGCGTAGAAATTTAATGAGGAAGAGGTACCTAATAGTTTTAGACGATCTTTGGGATATCAATGTTTGGGATGACTTGCAGAGGTCATTTCCAGATGATGATAATGGTAGTCGAATAATGGTCACAACTCGACTGCGAAATTTGGCTACACAAATTGAATCTGATACGAAGCCTGACAATCATCCCATTCCTCTTCGGTTTTTCACTTTCGAAGAAAGTTGGGAGTTGTTACAAAAGAAGGTTTTTGCAACAGATTGCTGCCCCCGAAATCTAAAGGAACCTGGAATGCGAATTGCAGAAAGTTGTCAAGGACTTCCTCTTGCTGTTACATTGGTAGCCGGGCTTCTGGCTAGGACAGAAAGGAAAGAGTCTTGGTGGAAGGAAGTCGCAGAGAGCATAAGTTCATATATTGTTGATGATCCTAATCAGTGCACAGTCATTCTGGAGTTGAGTTATAAGCATTTACCTGATCATTTAAAACCATGCTTTCTTTATTTTGGTGAATTTTTCAGACATCCTCACATTCCTGTCCAGAAATTGGTAACCTTGTGGATTGCAGAAGAGTTTGTTCCGGGAATAGATGGCAAGAGCTTTGAGGATGTAGCAGAGGACTACTTAACAGACTTGATAGGAAGAAGCCTGGTAATGGTAACAAAAAAGAGATCAAATGGCTCCGTTAAAGTTTGCCGTGTTCATGATCTGTTGCTTGAATACTGCAAGAGAAAAGCTGAAGAAGAGAACTTTTTTGAGCTTATATATAACAAGGAGAAACGCACTTTCCGCGATGATTTGGATGATATTTTGGAGTTAACATACTCTCTATCTCCTGAAGAACCACGTACCATACATATTCAACGCCGGTTATGCATCTATTCACAAAGGGAGAATTTTGTCAAGTCCAGGGCATCAGGACCACAGGTTCGTTCGTTGTTGTTCTTCAGCACTAACGACAAATCCTTGACAAAGCCATATGATATCTCTCCTATATGTCACGGTTTTAGATTACTTAAGGTGTTGGATTTGGGATGCATTAATGTTGGAAATTCATTTCCTCAAGATATTGAGCTGATGCCCCAGCTAAGGTACCTAGCTCTTCAGGGTACGATGAGTTCTGTCCCGTCAACAATATTTAAACTCTTCCACCTTGAAACTTTGGTTCTGAAAGCCTTGAGAGGTGAAGTTTGTTTACCATACACTATTTGGACGCTTTCAAGACTGAGGCATCTTCCTGTCGATGCACGTGCTGTTTTTGGCTGGGATGGATATGACGGATGGAACTTGATCCGATTAGAGAACCTTCAAACCATTTCCACCCCCTCCCTTATCTATGAAAAAGATCATGCAATGGATCCTAACGAAGTAATGAGAAGGTTGCCCAATCTTCGGAAAGTGAGATGCATTTCAATGGACTCAAATGACTGTCATCACTTTCCATCAATGGAGTTTTTGAGTCAACTTGAATCACTCAAGATATTACATTATGGTCAGCCACTCTCTTCGTTTCAGTTCAACTTGCCCTCGAATCTCAAAAGACTGACATTGTCAAAGTTTCGGTTACCATGGAGTGAAATTTCAACAATTGGTAGCTTACCACACCTTGAGGTCCTTAAACTACTTTACCGAGCCTTTGAGGGCGTGCAATGGGACATGAGAGATGGAGAGTTCCTGAGCCTAAAATTCTTGAAGTTAGAATCTTTGAACATTGAACAATGGAACATGTCCTCTGATTGCTTACCTTCCCTTGAGCATCTTGTTCTGAAAAGTTGTAAGAAATTTAAGGAGTTCCCTTCATCCTTAGGCGATGTTTCAACGTTGCAGAGTGTTGAGCTACACTGGTGCAGCCGTTCCTCTGTGAACTCGATTATCTTAATTCAGGAAGAGGTAGTTGAGTATACTGGAGATGATGGGTTCAAGGTCCATGTACACCCTCCAGAATTTGATTTCAAATCATCTCCTAATGACCATAGTGACTGAGGTTTGGACTTCGAAGCTTTCTTTTCTTTTTGCATTTAGAGTTTTAAGTTTTATACACGTCGACTTAAATGTTCTTTTACACTATCAAGTCATCTAAAAGATATTTACAACAGATAAAGATGACCTGATGGTGTAGAATTGTTTACTCGGTCCGATGTATATTACATAAACTCTATTAATTGAATTGCTTTTCATTCTCACTCAATGAAAAGTTACTTTAAATTTTGACTTTGGGGCTTACCTTTGGGTTCAAATACTTTAGACATAATCATCAGAACACATCTGAACTATCACTTTTTTCGCAAGTTTTATACCCCTACTATCAACTGTTTTTTTTTCCTACCTTAACTATCACCATCTGTGTATTGAGACGCACCTAGTTGAGTAGATCGTGATAGTTCTGGTAGGACAAGGGAAGAAGGAACTATCAGTTAGCTTCGAGGTGTGTTTTAATTCATAAATTATGATCGTTCATGTAGGAAAAGGAAACAACTGACAATTGAGATGTGAAACTCCCCGAAAAAGTGAGGAGTTTGAGATGTTTTTGACCATTAACTCCCCAAAAAAGTGATAGTTTGATATAATTTTTGACTATTAACTCCATACTTCACAGGGAAATAAATTGGTTTTTAGTTGTTGATACAGGCTATTTTCTCCTTAGTTAAGTGTTGTCTCGCTTTCTCATTGGACATGCTTGGTGGTAATCTGGAGCACCGTATCTGCTTCTCCTTTTGTACAATAGTATTAGTGTTGTTCTGGTAGTTTCTTATTTTTTCGTTGTTATTGTTCCTTCTTCACTTCTGTATTTTGTTTTCCAAACTGCTTTGAAATGTTTTTCTTATGCTGGAAGTGTATTAAAAAGACGGAAACAGTCTCTCCACCTTCACCTCACATGTCAAATTACATTGGGTAGCAACTTATTTTCTTTGCATGATGTGGTGAATGTTTGCTAATATC
>JAOTQJ010000111.1:4069591-4081369 GCA_025642045.1 Solanum sejunctum
CCAAGAGATATGATGTAGACACTTATGCTCCTTAAAGAGGGGATAAATAAATTTGTTGACAGTTCTGTTTTAAGTCAAATAGACAACTGACAAGTCAAGCTAATTGGATTCGCAAGGAGAAGTCTCATTTTGGAGAGAAAAATGCATCCTCCTATCAACGACGACTCTACACGACTACACCTAATGCTTGATTTTGAAACTTTTAGTTAAGGATGGATAGCGAATTTGTGAAGAGAAGTCCAACTTAGGAAGACAAAATGCTTCCTATCAAAAATACTTATTTTTTCGTTGTTATTGTTCCTTCTTCACTTCCGTATTTTCTTTTCCAAATTGCTTTGAAATGTTTTTCTTATGTTGGAAGTGTATTGAAAAGACAGAAACAATCTCTCTACCTTCACCTCACATGTCAAATTACATTGGGTAGCAACTTATTTTCTTTACATGATGTGCTGAATGTTTGCTAATATCAAACTTTTGTATTATGGACTACTAACTATAATCCTACCTCTTTCTTTTTTATTCAATTAACTTGTGTTCTTTCTTAGGTTAGCTCGGTGTAGAAAACATCTCGTATTCATGTAGAATCTAAAAAAAGATTGTATCCCAAGAGATATGATGTAGATACTTATGCTCCTTAAGGAGGGGATAAATAAATTTGTTGACAGTTCTGTTCTAAGTCAGACAGACAACTGACAAGTCAAGCTAATTGAATTCGCAACGAGAAGTCTCATTTTGGAGAGAAAAATGCATCCTCCTATCAACGACGACTCTACACGACTACACCTAATGCTTGATTTCGAGACTTTTAGTTAATGATAGATAGCAAATTTGTAAAGAGAAGTTCAACTCAGGAAGACAAAACGCTTCCTATCAAAAATAACTCTGCTATCAAAACTTAAACCCAAAACCTATTATAGGTTGAATGAAGTGCTATATCAATAATGTGAAAATTCATTATAATATACGTGATATGTGAAAATAATTTATTATTTTTTTCTTCTCTTCATCCACAACCACTAATGTAATATACTTTTTTTATTTTACTTTTTTTTCATAGTTTAAAATAAATTTAAAATTTTAATTTTATGAATATAGCCTTTAAAACTTTTCAAGATTGAATCTATTGGTTTCGCCAATGAGTTCAAATTTACTATTTATTATAGATATATAACTAAATAGTTTCACTTATTTTTACTTGTCATAAAATTTAAATAAAATATCCTATGAAATTATTAAGTCAGATAATATATGATTAAGCATCTTAATTTCAAATTTTAGATGAAAAAAGCATTACTGAGAAATGCTACTCTTCAATAAATCTGATTCAATATGAATTTGAATCGGTAAAACTCAAATACCAATATCAAACAATCATGGTTCATGTACCTTTTTTTTTAAAAAAATATTCCTGAAAGTTTGTTTTATTTTACTCAAATAAAAATCAAAACTTTTGTCTGTTTCCCCCAGAAAAAAAGAATCTTGATTTGTCCCAAATTGGTTAACAAACAAAAAAGAAAATTCTCAACAAACATGGATTTAGTACTTAGCATTTATTGATTCCAATCAATAATCAATGACCGCTGAAGTTTTAGTTTTGTCATATTCATCACTTCTCTTGAGGAGCTTAAGCTCTTTCTATATGTTCTTTTCTTCATAGTACCTTTTGCCGGCAAATGCCATCACTCAATTTCTCTCTCTTTTGATAAAAAAGGATCTTTTTTTTTTTTTGCATATATACACTTGTGTAGATAAATTTGTTGGTGGGTTTTGGATATTTTGTTGATCTTGAATTTTTTTTGTCAATGGCTATTGATGAGGAAACACCCCTTGTTCTTGAAAATCCCAAAAATCAGAACCCAATTGAGAATCATGAAAGGGATGTTTATATTATGAGCTCAGCTTTTTTGTTGATTTTCTTGGCTTATGGGGCTGCTCAGAATCTTGAAAGTACTATTAATACGGTATGGTTTTTGAGTATTGTCTTGTTTAATGAAGTTTATGGGGTTATTTAGTGTGGAATTGTGATTTTGGATGGTGTTTTGTTTGGTTTTTGATGATTTATAAGCTCCCATTTGGCTATAGATTTTGAAATTGAAACTTGGAATTTGAAAGTTTGAGTTTTTGTTCTGATTTTTTGAAATTGAAGTTGTGTTTGGACCATAAAGTTTTAAGTTTTGTAAGTGGAAGCCCAAAAAGTGATCATAGTTTTAAAATCAAAGTTTCAAAAAAGTGAGGGTGAGTCTTAAAGGTTTTCTTTTGTGTTTCAGGAAGGAAATTTGGGGACCATTTCACTGGGGATACTGTATTTGTCATTTATGGTGTGCTCAGTATTTGCTTCACTGGTGGTTCGGATGCTTGGGTCGAAGAATGCTTTGATCCTTGGCACTACTGGCTATTGGTTGTTTGTAGCTGCCAATTTGATGCCCAATTGGTATGATTTCTCTTATGTTTAGTGCATTTTGCTTTTCCAAGATTAAATCTTTGGCGAGTAGAGAAGGATTAGGATTTTGGCTATTGAGCTGGTAGTGACCAAATTTTATGAAGTGAGCTGTGGTTGTAGTTCTTTTGTTATTGGATTTGTGTTTGAAAATGTTTCTGTGCTTTATAGATCCTTCATGTGAGTGGAAATGTGAATCTTGTACTCCATTGGAATAAATATAGAGGTCTATCTGATTTCATATTTCTTCTTGTGAGGTTGTAGCGCTAGCCATGAAGAAGTTAATTAAAGTGGTTATAGAGCTAGAGACCATGGGATGGCCCTGGGAGAGCTTTGACAGCTTCATGTTGGCTGCTGCTAATTGCTAGAGCAATGGAGTAGCCTTGTCACATTGGGCTTAGAGTGATCAACTAAAGCCATGTAATAAATTCTTCAACTGGGTTTCAAATTGTTGAATAGGCATTTACAGACTGCTAACAACAACAACATAGCCAATATAATTCTACAAGTGGGGTCTGGGGAGGACAATGTGTATGCGACATTTAACATGATTTGGTGTGCTGTTAGGTAACTATTTCCATATTCAAGACATAGCAACAGCCACTAAGACGCGTTCTGAAAATGAATGTTTTAGGGCTAATAGACATAGCATCCTACAATTACTCTTGCCTTTCTTCATCTCTCATAAGCTTGCTTTGGGAGCTTGGTAGTTGGTACTTTGGAAAACACTTATTATGAAGGGCAGTGAAGGTGCTTGGGACCAAATTGGTTATTGGGCAGTGAAAATAGTAACAGTTGCCCCTGACGCTATTCCTATAATTGGATCACCTTTGGTCGAATTATTGCGCGGAAGCGCTAGTGTAGGACAATCGACTTTGACTTGTTTTTATAGTTTGCCCACTTTTTTATTGCCGCTTCTTACTACCGTATTTATGTTAATGCACTTTCCAATGATACGTAATCAAGGTAGTTCTAGGCCTTTATAGATAGAAAAAAATATTCTAACTATTTATAGTCAATCATTTATCACTTGGTGTAAGAATATATAGTATTTCATTTCTACAAGTATGGATTATTGAAAATAATAAGACATGGATTTGGACATTTCCTTTTGACCATTCATGTCAACTAAACGGGGGGATAGAAGCGAATAATGATATGCTTACATAGGGGACATAATGATACATTAGTCTGGTTCCACTTCTAGCATAGATTTTATTTTTACCATAAGACGTGTGTCTCTTGATTTTTTAGGATATGACTAAGTTATACTTTATTGAAAAGTTCAGTTTAACAAAAAAAATACTTTATTGAAAAGCTATAAATGAGCTATAGCATATATATATATATATATATATATATATATATATATATATATATATTCTTTTGGACTCGTAAACGGGCTAATGCGAGGGAAATTAGTCAATGACCTTTAAAATACCTCATAAATGATTAGAAGATTTTCTAAAGTTCTCTCGTCTTGATTTTACAATATGAGTTGTATTCTTGCCTCATTCCTGTGAGATTTTAAAATATTAATACTTAAAATTAATTCTGTTTAAACTTTTGTATCAGTTATTTAGCACGTACTTATCTAATCCTGCATCAAACATAGATATAAATTTAGTCCATTTACACATTTTTCCTGTTTTCCATTTATACTACCCCTCTTTTGTGGATTATGCTTTCTTTCTTAATGCTAACACCATGTAATGTTTTGGGTGTTCTTTTTCTTGAGATATGTTCGTTTAGGAAGTTTGTCAATTTCAATTGTCTATAACTGATTAAACTATGTTGTAGGTATACCATGGTCCCCGCTTCTTTATACCTGGGTTTTGCTGCTTCCATAATATGGGTTGGGCAGGTAGACTTTTTTTCGGAGTTGGAACTTTGTTTGTGGCTTCAGCAATAACCTTAATCTTGTCATTTGTGGTTAGGGAACGTATCTTACTTCTACAGCACGCAGTTATGCAAATGATCATAGCTTAAATGAAGGAGTTATAATTGGTAAATTCAATGGTGTATTCTATGCAATGTTTGCAAGTCATCAGGTACCTTTTATGTACTTTGCAAGTAAAGCTTCTTAATATATATTTCTACTCACATGATATTTCCGTGCACATAACTTTCATTTTTCTGCAGTTTGTCGGAAATCTTATCACTCTTGCTTTGATGAAAGACAAAGAGGTAAGCATCTACTCAGATTAAATGCTCAACTGCTCAAGATCTTTTTTGTTTTTCATAAGATTTGCTAGTTTTGTTGTTGTTACAGGGAGGAAGCACTAGCGGCACAACTGTACTTTTCTTGGTTTTTGTTTGTGCCATAACCCTTGGTGCCATTTTGATGTGCTTCTTAAGTAAGAGAACTGGTAAAAAGGAAGCAAGACAGCAAGAATCCTCCGTTAGTTCGGTGTCTTCTGTGGCAACTTTGCTCAAGTCTGTCATTACCCTTTTACAAGACATAAGAATGCTCTTGATCATCCCTCTTATTGCATATTCGGGTTTACAACAAGCATTTGTATGGTAAATGATATTTCTAATAGTTCATTATAGTAGAATTTGCAGCTTCTTGTGCTGTTCCTATTATTTTAATTTACGTGTTTCAGGGCTGAATTCACAAAGTTTATTGTTAAGCCTATGATGGGAGAGAGTGGTGTTGGTGGTGCAATGGCCGTATATGGGCTTTTTGATGCAATTGTAAGTATGCAAAAGCAGCAACAGACTAATTCAATTGTTAGTTATTTTTATAAGGATTTTATTATACAGTACCCAGATGGTACCGGACTTAGCAGAAAACTCTATGATCCAAGCGTATATATTATCTCCTAGCAAGTACAAAAAGTCCAAGTACTTATCCATCATATCTAAACTGCTGCTATAACACCAAAAATACAGATTTTTAATGTGTTTATTTTTTACTCTAGAAAGCTGTAACTTCTTCCGTCAAAGCATGCCTTGTTTCTTTCCAGTCATGAGGTCCAAATTATGCAATTAGGAATAGTTCTCCATATCGGCTTTAAGCTCTTTCAAACCTCCTTTGATCGCCACACTTCCAAAGAGCTACTTATTTTCTCTGGTATCACTACAGAAATTCCCACTATGCTAAAGAAAAGTTCCCAACATTGTCTTGAAAATCTGCAATGCAAGAAAAGATGTTCAACAGTTTCCTCCTCTGAATTGCAGAAATAGCATCTGCTACACAAGGAAAAACCTCTCTTTTCTAACTTGTTCTGTGTTTGGCAATCATCCCTAGCTTCTAGCCATCCCAAAAAAGCTGCTTTTATAGGCGGTTTGGTTTTCCAAATCATCTTCCATGGCCAAACTGTTGCAACAACCTTTTGTAGTAGTTGTTGATTTAGAATACCTTATCCTTTCAGTTAACCCAAGCTAACCTTGTCTTGTTCTATTGAACATGAATTCAGTTGTTGTAGTAGTTACCACTAGTTGGCAAAAACTGTCTCTTTCCCCAATCATTTAGATTTCTTCTAACAGTAACACTCCGTCCAGTTGCTGAATTAATTTCTACAAGATAAACCTCTATATTTTCTTTTGGAAACAATCTCTCTATTTCAATGATGTAGAGGCAAGGTTTGTGTACACTTTTACCCTCTCCAAACCTCATTTTGTGGAAATTCACAGGGTATGTTGTTGTCGTTGTTGTTAGGATAACCCTCTACACAGTTGGAAAAGACTGGAAACCTGCTTTTGAAGCTCTCATTTCCACATCAAGTGTCCATACAAAATTTAATCCTCCAACCATTTACCACCTCCAATAAAGTGAATGGTAGAAATTCGTCCCATCAATCACTAATCATCTTCCAGATTGCCTCACAGCTTTTCACTTCTGAAGGATTTTCTTTCCACCCTAATTTTGCACCATATCACAGATTCCCTCATCACTTTCCTTACTATATCTCCAGAGCCATTTACAAAGTATTCTTTTATTATGCATTTTCAGATTCCTTACCTCCAGTCCACCATCCTTTTTTTCTTTCATAACCATTTGCCACTTGATCAGATGACTCTTTTTTCTGTTAGTTCCCATCTCATTGGAAGTTTCTCTATATAGAGTCTAATTTCCATTCAACTGTTGTATTCATGCTGAATTAAGACATAGTGTATGTAGGAATCCCATATAATACACTGTGAATAAGAATAGGTCTGCACCCAAAAGATAGGTATTGTAATCCCCATGGAGTGAGCTTATATCAATGCCCCCCTGCCAAATGCTACTATCCATTCTTTTTGCCCCTAAATGGAGTCCCATAGAGAGTCAGAGATTGACTCGTTATGTTGCTTGACTGTGTTCTTTGAGCAAACTGTTGTTACTCTTTATGGTATTGGATGCCGTGCTATTGACATGTTTGCCACCATTGTGGTATGTTCTTCAGTTTTCTACGAGGAAACTAGAGCAGTAAATTTGTCCTTTTCACATTCTCTTTTGTTGTGTTTCTAGTCTATTATAAGCCTTTAATTATAAATTTTAGTTATTTTGTTATTTTTCTTTTCCTTCTTTTTGTTGCATTTTATTTATACTAAGGGAGTCTTAGTAATGAATGACCTGTGGTCTGAGAGAGTAATTAATAATCTTGAGGGATAGAAGTGTGTTGGCACTGGAATTGAGAGCTATATGAAGTAACAAATCATCCATAAAATTGTCATTGCGAACAATTTAATCAAGCTGTATTTTAGGTGCATTTAAGTCATTAAGATACAAAAAGTTTGTGTCTGGGAAATATATATATTCTGTATGGTGCTAATTGGTAGCAAATTATGTTATAAGTAAATTGCATATTTGTTATCTATTATGTTTGACAGAATAATAGCTTGAATACTGTTCTTGATTTACTTTCCATTTCTGTTCCTTCCCTTGTAAAAACATCCTACATAACTATAAATATGTTGTCTCATAAACTTATGAAGAAACCATATTAATTTAAGCTGTATATTCAGGAAATAACAACAAAACTAATATAAAGGCAGGATACATTTTTTCTATAAAATCGACCTTTGCTAATCGATAAAAGGTGTAGATATTCTCGATTGTGGCAGCTCTAGATTCATACTTTTCCAGTAACACAATTACAGGAAGTTCGGAACGCATACATGATCTTGATACCTGCTTGAATTTTACCGTGTCTAGAATAAAAATTATTTATGTCCAGGTATACTGCTTGAGTAGGGGAGATCTCCCCGTGACTGATAAAATTATTTACCTATAAAAAAAAAGAAAGAACTTCATCTTTATGTGAAAACTTTAGACAAAAAAAGATCCTCAGTTCTTTCTGTGTTGGTTTTGGTTGCTCATTAGTTTTATCTAGCTTGTCACAAACTATACAGTTTTTGGATTTTTTTGTCATAGCTATATTTTGTAATGCTTTCAAATAGGTTTATGCAAATGTTAGACATTCCTTAATACAGTAAGCTTTATAGAACTGTGGGTGTGTTAGATTTCATAGTAGTATCCAGGCAGAATTTGCACTCATCTGATATAATGCTGTAATAATTATTCTATTGTATAATTGGGTGGTGATCATTTCAGTGTTCTCTAGTGGCTGGGCATTTCACCTTTGCTCTCTCATCTATCTCGGTAATTGTCTCGGGTGGAGCTATAATTCAGGGTGCTGTGTTGTTATGGATTCTACTGGCTCACAGGTTCGCTTCGTGTAATATTCCCTTGTTACTTTTTCGAAGAAGTTGACATTAATACTTCAAATCTTATTGTTTTTTCTCTACTGTAGTGTGACTGGTGGAGTTCTCGGCATACTATATCCACTTCTCGTTGCAGCCTTGTGGGGCATAGGTGATGGAGTCTTGAATACCCAGCTAAGTGCATTACTCGGGATACTCTTCAAGGATGATCTGGTACTAATTTGCCAACTTTACCTAAATTTTTGTCATCTCTGGGAATAGTTCCCGAGTATGATACCTTGGGTGATTGATATAAGTAGAAACTCCTTTGCCATCATATTACAAAATTGTATTATTCACTCCAACCACGTGTTTGAGTTTTCCAGTTGATTTAAAGCTATAATCTTCCATATAAGATTAAAGTGGATGACAAATAAAGATAGCTGACGTAAGTTGCTGTGCTAAGTTTTACATCAAAGAAATTCAGATCTCATAGTCATCGCCGAAGAATTCATGCATAACATTGAATGTCAAAAAGTTGCTAGTGGTGTTTAAGCTTCAACCATATGAAATGCTACTCGACATAAAACTTATAGGGGACGAGGAAGGCCTGGACATTGTCTTTATGGGGATTCAACATCTTGTTCACTGATATAGGTCTCGATTTTGGCAGACCAGGAGAAGACGTGATAGGTCTTTTCTGTTTTTCTTTCATTTTGCTTATGTAGACACTAGTAAGAATTGGCTTAGACGGTGTGGCAAGGCATGTTCTGACTAGGTCAAGTGAAGTAGGCTAGAAAGACCATGATTGCGAGCCCTTGTTAAATGAACACGTGTCTGGAGGTTCTACTGCTGAAGCATATCGTACTTTATTGTAGATATGATTTACTAGTAAAGTTGCCTCCATGTGACCGGGAGGTCACGAGTTCAAACCGTGGAAACAAGCTCTTGCACAAATGCAGGTTAAGGCTATATACAATAAATCCTTGTGGTTCGGCCTTTTCTTCGAACCCACACATAGCGAGAGTTTTAGTGTACTGGGATGTCTTCTTTTTCTCCATAGATATGATTAAGTAGATAATAATGTACTCTTTCTGCTAGCTTAAACTTTTACACCACATAGTCATACAATTGTACATGATATCAAAATAAGGAGAGGTATTGGGTTTGAGTCTCACTGCCACTAGTGACGAAAAAAATTCCATGTACTTGGCCATGGAAAAAGAATTAGGTTTGCATGTGAGGGCCACGGTGAAGACATAATTAAGTAAATACACTTTTAGAGAGAGCACACTACATGTTGAAGACATAATTAAGTAAATACACTTTTAGAGAGAGCACACTACGTGTTGAAGACATAATTAAGCAAATATAAATGTGTTTTCTCTAACAATTAAGTTTTTAGATGAGATGATCATATGCTTTAGTATGTTCAATAAAGTTCACAGTCTTATGTTTTGGCGTTTATCAATGATATGCTTGAATGTAGTTTATTGGCAAGCTCCTTGATAGATGACAGAGAAACATACTCTCAATGATAAATAAAGTGAATTCTTAAACGTTAAATGCACATGACGATAATGTGTTCAGCATTATTTCTTATTTAAGGTTTACCCAAACAAAGTGTATAAACATCACTGTTGCTCAAAATTCATGTTGATGATGTGCTGACTTCTATTTAGAAGCGTCTTGTTCCTTTCTGTTACTTAATATAATGCCAGCCATCCGCTGGATGATCGTTCTGTCACATTAAACATCTAATCATTTGGTTCTGAACAGGAAGGAGCATTTGCCCAACTTAAGCTTTGGCAGAGCTTTGCAATTGCCATAGTCTTTTTCCTCGGTCCCTACATTTCGTTGCAGACAATGCTAGTGATTATGTTCGTTGCCCTTTGCGTATCTGCTCTTGCGTTTCTTTTCTTAACTCTCAAGGTAGAAAATGCATTCGCGTATCGAGCTGCCTAAGGTGATGCCTACGAGACATTTAGTGGTGTATCGACTATGCTATCGTCTAGTTCTGCAGTCTTCATAGTACATCTTGTAGTTATATTTGGACCTGCCTGGTGCAGTGTTTTCTGTTCAATTGAGTTCTCAAGAAATCCATTGTATGCTATCTATCTTGTGTACTATGTTGTTTTTCATGTTATTCTTGAAGTCCCTTCTATTTCAATTTGTTTGTCTGGTTGACTCGACACAAAGGTTAAAAAAATATAACATGTCTAGTGAAATTCTACAAGTGGGGTTTGAGGAAGGTAAAATATACGCAAATCTTGTCATTATCTTATAGAGGTAAAGAACTTATTTTTGAAAGATCTTCGTCTAAAAAATATCAACCCTAAAAGCATAATGAAGTTCAAGAAAATAAATACTAAATTTTTTAATCTTATGATTTTAAACTTCTCACATAGAATGGTTAAGAAAAGGGAAAGATGCATTTTTTTTTTTAAAAAAAAGTAACTATTGGTCTTAGTTATAGGTACCAAACATTAAAAAGGTTAAGTTTCATGCTATTAATTTTGTGTTTTGGTCTAGTGATAACAATATGTGATGTGCGGATTAGATATATATTGCAAAAATAAATTTATTCTCATATAAAAACTTTATATATTAAATGAAAAAATATATAAGAATGAATTCATTATTCATCGAGTTTTGAATTATATGTCGTAAATTTCGCGATTATATAAGGGGAGAAAAATAAATATCAAATTTTTATTCAACCTTTTACCACATTATGATTATCATTACCATTTTGTTTGTCATTATTGTTGAGACACAAAGTTCCACATTGGTACATTGGTGGTGAATGAGATGGGTGATCTCCTTATAAGGTTTAGGTAATCCTCCTCTTTTTAAGCTAGCTTTTGGGGTGTGAGTTAGGTCTAAAAACTTCTTCAACAATTATCATCATCATTATTATTGTCACTGTCATTGTTTCTGTGTGCTGTAAAATGAAAAAATATATACAAATACCTCAATTTATGGTCATGTTGAGCACTTATTTTGAAAATCATATTTATGCTAAGAATTATGAAATAATTATCATAATTTTCTCACCAAATCCATACCAAATAAAATAATATAATATTAGTGCCAAGTTGTCCACCAAAATAATAGTTCTTTATAATTGCAACCCTCTCCTTTGTTATCTCACCAAACTATCAAAATATTAGCTTCATCTTGTTAAATAATGGAAGCGTTAGTCAATCCATGATCCATCCATTATTACTACAATATTTACATTTAAATCCTCAAAAATAAATTTTACCCTTATATCGTATCTTGACTAATTCCACATGTTAATTTGTTATGTTCCAGTCTAATAGAAATTAAGTAACTTTGTTCACAAAGATTTGAGACAGATAAATCTTTTAAAAAAATCATCTAAAATTTGAACCTGAAACTTCATGCTTCTCAACTCGACCACTTTGGATATCGAGTCTTCCAAATTATTAATACAAAAGATGTGTATTCATTTTTTTCTGATCCTTCGAGAAAATTAGTTCATTAAAATAGAATCAATCATCATCATCAACAACATACCCCAGTGCCTCAAAAGGCACCCGCTCGTTGCGGGGTGAGGGGGGGTCGGATGTACGCAGCCTAACCCCTATGTTTAAAAATATAAACCGTCTGTTTCCAGATGACCCATGAGGAGCGTCAAAAGTTGCATTGACTAACTGCTACTTCACAAATGAAAGAAGTGCAGA
>JAOTQJ010000111.1:4081770-4093188 GCA_025642045.1 Solanum sejunctum
TCATTCTTCTATCAAAAACTTTCATTTTCTTGAAAAAACAAAAACAAACATGAACTTCATTTTCTTGAACTCCATTCTTGAAAGAGTGTCATCAAGGCTACCATTACTATTCTATGCAGCAACATGGACAACCCTTTTAACAATCATAGTAGCAGTGGCATCATTTTCTCCAGAATTTGCCTTTGTTTCCGCGATAACGCCTTCTTCTTCCTTCTCTCAAGCTTGTCATGATCATCATAATCGTAACGAAAAAGGATATGTCAGAATACCATTGGATCTTCCATTAGAGGTTTTTTGTTTCCCTACTGAAGTATTTAAAAGATCTAACATGGATTTAATTGTTCCTCCTATTTTTGCTGCTACTATTGTGGCTGTTTCTGCTTATGTTGTTAAAGCTTTAGCTTTGTGGGAAGTTGATGATCAACATAATCAATTTTGACTTTTTTTTTGTAGGGATTTAATTTTGTTACACTTTAATTTTGATTCTTTGGAATAGTATTATGAAATCTCTAGTTTCTAATTTTCTTTGGATGACTATATTTTTGTGTTTGGTTATTGGTAATTTGTGTTCATCAGTAATCGATTGAAATCGAGTTGTCAACGTGAAAGTGATAGAATTCAATGAGATTCCTTTATTTGTTTCTTTGATTGTAAGGGGAAAGACCTCCTGATCAGTTTTTTAGAATCATAATATTTTTTTCATCTAAATGATAAAATAAATTTCTTTTTTTTTTAAAACTTCATTATCGCATATTTCTATCATGTTGTAAAAAAAAAATCAATTAATATATTGATAACCGTTTAAAAGTAACAACAAGAAGGGAATTTATGTTTTGCAAGAGGGATTGAGGGATTCAGTTATACTAGTAGCTTAAGACATAGTACCATCGAAATTTTAACCAGATTATTTTAAAATATTATCGTAAAAGTTTTTTTATAGACAGAAAATTCGATAAATATATATATATAAAGAATTAAATCTACAAGGAAGAATAATCCTCAAATAATGTAATTGTTGAGACATAAAGTTTCACATTAGTGGTCAATGGGATGGATTGTCTCCTTATAAGATTTAGGCAATCCTCCTGTTTGAGCTAGCTTTTGGGGCGTGAGGGGGTGTTGAGACACAAAGTCCTATATTGGTGGTTAATGTAGTCTCCTTATAAGATTTAGGGAATCCTTCTCCCTTTGAGCTAACTTTTCGGGTGTAAATTAGGCATAAGACCTACTTCAACAATAATTTATCTTGAAATTAAATATCATAGTTTGTCAATTGTAAATAACAAACAGATTTATTCTTTCTTTAAAATAGGTATTAGAATTTATCTACTCTTAACAAATTCTCATATCAATTTCTCTTGGTTTGTATATTGACTTCTAGCACATAAAATGGCTACCTACTTTATATTTTTATCGCTTAAAAATAATAATAACTTGAATTAATTAAATCGACCTCATTTTTTTTTTTAATATAGACGAGTACGTTGATTTTAAAAATTCAAGCCCGCTTGATCTATAAAGTTTGACCATTAATTTTTTATTTGCTTATTTACAGTGATATATTCGATATGATATTTAACTTTCACGCATAATAAAATTATTTCAAAACTTATCAAAATAAATTTCTCTTGCAACAAAATAATCTAATTTAAAGTAGGATGTGGTCACCAACTTAAACAATTTGTAGTGCAAAAACTATCCAGATTTACTTGTTAAACTTATATATATACATCATATTAAAAGAATATTTATCGTTTATAGTAATAATAATATTTTTGTTGAACATTTATAATATAGTTTAATATATACCTACCAGAACTATTTATAAAATATATATAATACAAGTTTTATTGATGGTCAAATACATTTATCACACACTTTAATACATTTAGAATACATTGTGTTAAATTTCTTACTAGACAAGAGCAATATATTTTAAAACACTTATAATACATTTATATTGCATGCGTAATTTATTTTTAATACAAATGCGGATTATCACAATATTGATGTATTTGCTATAAATGGTAATAAATAAAGAGTATAGCTAAAATTAGTAATTATTTATTAGAAAGGACTTGTTCAAGTAATTTTTCCGATTTACTTTGGATCAAACTACGTTAAAAGACAGATTGGTCTTGATCGAACCATTTTAACTTCTTTAATCTAGAAAATCTTAACATACTAATGTAATTACTCTAAGGTAAAGAGACCACAAATATTGATAAAAAAATGAAAAAAATAAGAGAAGACTTAGGATTCGGGCCAAGAGATCTGACCTCGACCTAAAAATTGAAACCCAAGACCCAACCTCGATACAAGATCCTACCAAGAATTCCAAATATAACCCAAATCCGAGATACAATTTCATCTCGATCTAAGATTACTAATCTTAACTCCAGTCCAAATCAAACTCAAGACTCAACTCTGGCCCCAAGACTTGAGACCTGAAATTAAGACCTGAAATTTTGGACACAATCTCAACCTTGATTCGGAATCTAAGACCCAACCAATTGAGACTCAAGATTCGATCCTGACTCAAGACTTGAAGTTTTATGATTTATTAAGATTAATGATAAAATTAAAAAAATGATATATTTTATGTTGTTAACTTAACTATTCGATCAACATTTAAGAAAACACACAACTATTTTTTTTCATAAAATAAACATAAGTGACCAATGTGTACACTTTGTAACATATTCAGATAATTAAAATAAATCCGTAAGTATAGCCTAATGCAAATGACAAAAATACCCCTCACAATATATTTATATATTAGAGGCGCCGAAAAGGGCACCGTATTTTCAGTTCCGTTTTGGTTTCGAGCTGCGTTTCTCTCCTCTCCGAATAAGCAACAATGGCGGACGACGACTATGAGATGGACGGAGGGTTAGTGTCTCTGTCTTTTATTCCTATTATCTTGTTGAATTTTGGTGTTTATTTGGTTAATCATGTGTTGCACAAATTGGATTTTCCTAATGAATATGAGCTTATTTAGGGGTTAGGGTTAGGGTTTATGGAAAAAAGACGTAGTGGGGTTTGTCTGATTTTACTCTTTCGTTGTTTAGCTTGTGGTAGAGGCTTGGGGTTTTGCGAATTTGTGTTTTAAAGCTTTTAGGTTTTCTTGTGTTCTCCTGTCTTCGCTTTGTAGAGGTTTTTTATTCCTTTTGGGTAAGAAGTTGTTACTGATCAAGATATAATCTTTTTGGCCCCTTCATTAGATTGTGATGTTCCTTTAAGCATGCGAGAATTTTCGGGCTTATTCTTCGTCTATGATTGTTGATTTTTGTGTGGGAAGTTTTGAGGACCTAACATAAACAAGTAAAGGTGTATCTTTTTTGAAAGTTTTAAGTTTCTAAAGAGGTATTTCACAGGATTAAGCTTTAACGAGGTAGTTTCACAAAATTCAATATGGTAACAGGTGGCTGAAATCTTAGTTTGAGTATCATTGTAACAAATTAACGAAATTGGTATGAGGATGGCATGAATTGAGCTTAAACTTAGAAAAATGGTCCGTGACGATTCATATAGCCAACCATGACTTGTTTGGGATTGAGGCACAGTTGTTATACTTCTTTGTGAATGGCACAAAAGATAAAGTTAGATCCAACCGTGAGGAGCATATTGCAGTTCCAAAATGAACAAGTTAAAACTTCTCCAATATTTTAAGATTTTAAATGCTGCGATTTACACTATTTAACAACAATGATCTATGTACAATTGGAAGAGTCTCTTCTTAAGATGGCCCTTTAGGATATGGTGGACACATACCCTTTAATCATTTGGTAGACTGAGGTTGCCTGATAACAGCCTCACCATTGAATTCAACTTGCACTGCTTTGCTGCTTTTAGTGGATCACTCGCATCTATGTAGAGATCATCGTGGAACTTAGCTAATTAGTTCATTTAAGGTAGTTTGGATGCTAATACTATTTTGTTCATCAAAATTCAGAAAAAAAAAGCATCAAGTTATTTAACTAGCTGCATTCACATGAAGAAACTTCCCTTTCTTTCTCTTCTTTATTCTTGTACCATCCCTTGTATGAATTTCGTCTATGACCAATGCACCCACAGCTAAATAGGCATAAAGAAAAGCTACCTGGTAAAAAAGAAGCAAGAATGAGCGAGGATGATCATTTTTGCTGAAGGTCATTTAGCACTGATGTTACAAGTGTACTTTTTTGTTCAAGAAATGCTTTGTATTACTTATATAACAGAGTTTTCAAATATATTAAAACATTTGAGTATTTCAAAAATTGCAGCATACCTTCTCAATATATATTGCTTTCTGAAGTGCCTGTTTCAAATATATTAAAGTATCTGAGTATTTCAAAAATTGCTGCAACCTTCTTAATCTATATTGTTTTCTGAAGTGCATGCTTATACAAACTCAGCAGATTTCCACTTTTCTTATGTCGTGCTTTTGTATATCACTATATGCATTGAGTAGGGTATTGACCTTTCCTAGTAGCTATTTTTGTGGTTAAACCATTTGTTACTTGGTTTATTTGTTTGTCGTTTTTTGATTTGGTGTTTGTGAAGATAAAAATTATGTTAGATTTTGGTAAACGTCATTGGCTATTGTACCTATTAGGCATTTTATCTGTTTACATTTTTACAGTTACCTGGACGAGCCAATGGAGCCTGAGCCTGAAGTAAGTTGATTTCTCTTATTTGTAATCCTCATTATAGGTATGTTAATGTTGCATGAGTATTTGATGGAGTATTTTTTCATTATTGGGCTTAACTGACAGGAAGGAGCTGAGATTGAAGAAGATAATGTCAACAATGATGACATACCAGATCCCCTGTTGGGTGAAGGTGAGGATAAAACTGAGCTGCAAGAGCCTGTTGAACGACCTCGGAAGACATCAAAGTATATGACGAAATATGAACGTGCAAGAATCCTGGGCACTCGTGCACTTCAGATTAGGTCATTTTGCTTTTTTCTAGTTTTGCTTTTGCCAAGGTCTTGCTGCAATATATATTTTTTGACCTGGTGAATTTTTTGGTCCTTGAGCAGCATGAATGCACCTGTGATGGTTGAGTTGGAAGGAGAAACTGACCCACTTGAGGTAAGCCTCTTCTTAAACATGCAGATTGTGCAACATGTCTATTTGGCGAAGTTTCTAGATTGACTGCTGTCTTTTTGTCAATTTATTTATGCTAAAAGATTGCAATGAAAGAGCTCCGAGAGAGGAAGATACCATTCACAATTCGCCGTTACTTGCCTGATGGAAGGTAAGACTTTTTGTCTTTTAGAATCTGTAATTGTATCTTCCCTCTTTTCTGCCCTCATCCTATGTCTTGTTTTTCCTCACTTAAAATTAATTTTATCTTCTTGTGTTTATTAGTTATGAAGATTGGGGAGTCGATGAATTGATTGTTGAGGATTCATGGAAGAGACAAGTTGGAGGAACTTGACAGCTGAAGTGCCTCTTTCGCTTGCTGCTGCAGCGTTATTAGTTAGTTATCTGTCGTTTCTGTTGTGCTGTACTCTGCTGAATTGTTGCCAACTATAACCAATGCTATGAATGTATTTTGGACGGGCTATTTTTTCTTTTTGTCTTGGTGCAAGTTCGAATGTGTTTGTATATTGGCAGTTGGGTTCTGAGACTCCAGTGTAAGTTCTAAGAAGCAAGTGACTTACTCATTTTGTCTATCATTACTGTTTCTGTTTGTATTCTCGACCATTTACTCAGTTTTACAATTGATTGACAACTAAATAGGTTTACTCCCTTCTCTCATCCATTGATGTTCATGATTCACTACAGAAAACAACAATTACATAGGAGTACTGTTTCTTTAAAACATTGATATGTGCTGTTACAAAAACAAACATTTTGAGAAAATTCATACTACTATTTCTTCAAGACATTGACATTTCCATGAAAAACAAACATGACAAACACATAGGATAATCTGATTTGCCTACTTATCAAGCCTTTTAAAGCTGCATTGATCAAATTGTTGCTGAAATCACAACAGTAACATGCTAAAGCTTCGTCTCGTGTTAGCTTGCTTGGGTTGTTCTCCATCCATTCTCCAGGAACGAATCGATGAATTCAGCCATGTCATGGTGGATGTCAACATGCCAGAAATGGATTGCTTTGAGTTCATGATGTCTACTTAACAAAGACAAGTATCTCCTGACCATTTCGTTAAGTTAAAATTGTTTTTACGTATAAAAAGGTGACATTTTGCTTTGGACAAAACTTAAAAAAGGAAAATTATATCACATAAATTGAGACAGAGAGAGTAACTAATACAGAGAGACAAGCCCTCAGATTGAAAGCAGAGCTAACAAAGCTTGAAACTCAATAAACTTTTTCATAAAATATGAATGAAATGAAAAGAAATCTTTCTCATCAACTGCATTTTCTTATCAAGTCTTTAGAGATGCATTAACCAAATTGTTGCTGAAATCCCAAAGGTTTTTTGCTAAAGCTTCGTCGCGTGCTAGCTTGCTTGGCTTGTGCTCATTGCAGTCAAAGTAGTACTTTCCAGTCACCCCTTTAAGACTTGGATGAAGTGCAACATAACATGTTGTAGCTGCCCCCTGAACAAAAATATATAGAATCATTGTTAATGACACTTAAACATAACGCGTTGAGATACAAAGATTTAAACGCGTTAATGTAATTAATTTATTTGTGATCAAAGCGTTGTCCACCATGGACGGAGCTAAGGGGACGGAAATAGATTCATCCAAACTCTCTTTGCCAGAAATTTACACTGTATATAAGGTCTTTTTTTTATGTTTTATTTTATGTATACATATATATATGTATATATATTAGATGCTGAATCTCCTTGACGTCTTTTTGTTATGAATACCCTCAGTAAAAAATCTGTCTCGATCACTGACTGGCATAGTTCACGAAAAAGTTAAAATGCACAAGGAAGTGAATTCATTTTTACCTGAGGGACATTCTTCCATAAGATACAAGTGAATACCCTAAAGATTCCTGTCAAACCAAATCCAAGTGATTAAAAAAGCTCATGAAATATAAACTAGTACTTCCTCCGTTTCATTTTATGTGGCACCATTTGATTTGACACGATGTTTAAGAAAAAAATGAAGACTCTTAGAACTTGTGGTTTAAAATCATTCGTAAATATTTGTGTAGCTGAGAATCATTTCATTAAGAATAAAAGGAGAATTTTAAAGGTAAATTATTTTCACTTTGAGCAAAATGACATTTTTTGGGGAACGAATCAAAAAGAAAAGGGTGCCACATAAAATGAGACGAAGGAAGTAATATATTGTGATTGTTTAGTAATCTAGAAAATACATACTCATCAAAAGAGTAGAATGCCTCATGAGGGGAGTCATTATTAGTCCTGGATGCACTGAGTTGACAGTTATATTTGCTCCCTCTTCCTGTATTTGACGATATAAAATAATTAGATCGTCTAAATCTCGAACGGTTTAAACTTTTAGATGAGACAGTTTACATAATCTGATGAGCCTATGTGCCGAAAGGACTAAAAAGAACTAACAAAGAGATCTATTTTTGGCATATAGCGCGTTGTTTATCCAAGCTCATAGTAAATCAACAATAACTACAACATACCTAGTAAAATCTCACAAGTAGGATCTGGGAAGGGTAAAATGTAAGCAGACCTTACCACTACCTCATGAGGCTATTTCTGGAAGGTCCTCAACTCAAATATCAGTCTCAAAAGCAGAAAATACTAGATACAAAAATGACTACATTGGAAAGTAATTGGAAACTCGTAAATACAATACAAATAGCAAAAGTTCATTACCTGCAAGTGACGCGAAAGTTCATTGGCATGTAATATGTTGGCTAATTTGGATTGCCCATATGCTAGTTTGTCTTGATAACTAGTTCAGAAAAAACAATAGATAGTCATCGTTTAGTACTAATTGAATATACTAGTGTATATTTATATTGCTCGGACTATTCATTAATGAGCCAAGTGTATGTCGGATACTTTAAAAGTAGTGTTTTTTTTTTGGAGGATTTTATACTGGTGCGACAATATTTTTGTAGAGTCCGAGTAACATAGGATGGTAGTATACCTGTTCTTTTTATTGATCTTTTGAAATCTTATTCCTCCTTTGTAAGGGCAAGTGTGAGCTATTGATGACAAGTTTACAATTCTACCCTCAATACCAGTAGATTTTGCTGTTTCCTTCATTTTGTCTAGTAGAAGATTAGTCAAGTAAAAGTGACCTGAAAAAGAAAACAGAAAAAAAATATAAAGAGGTTTGGAAAGAAGGGAAGGGCGAGCTCGGTGCACTAAAGCTCTAGCTATGCACAGGGTCCGAGGAAGGGCTCGACCACAAGAGTCTACTGTACGTAGCCTTATCTTGCATTTAGAGGTGGCAAAATAAACCCAAACATAAATAACTAGCCTATAATTTTATGGGTTGGGTTCAGTATGATTTAGAATTAGGCTAATTTTCAGCCCAATACAATTTAACCGATTATAAAATAATTCTGAGCTGAGCTCAATAAGATTCTCACTTTAGTCTAATGTATCATTTATTTTGTATGTTCAATACTAGTCTTAAATTAAGCGGGTTAAATTGGGTGGGTCATGACCCAACTCGAATTTCAGTTCATTTGAGCCCAAAGTACATTTGGGGGGTCAAGACCCAATTTGATATTTAATGTAGCTCATTTTAACGTCCCCAATTTCAGCCTAACCCGCCCAATTGACACCCTACTTGCATTTCTGCCAAAAGTTGTTTTCAAGGGTTAAACCCGTAATCTCTTGGTCAAATGACAACAACTTTATTAGTTACTCCAAGGCTCCCTATAAAGAGGTTTGAAACGTCTATGAAAGGCTTTCATTGGCTTCTATTCGATGAAAGTTTTGAGTTTTTCATAATGTGTATTCTAATTTTGGCGTAGTTCTTATGATGATGATCTATTCAACCTCTAACAAAAAAAGTTCAATAATGAGCATAATGACCCTATAAGGTAGAGAAGAAGTTGTGGTTAACTTTTTGTGACATTCCTAGACGAACTATTTCAATACAAACGTTTCAGTTTTCTTATTTTACTATGTTCGACTCTATGTATATCCGTAAAGTAAAAGAAATGTCTATAAATGAAGTTTGACAATGTATATATACCTAGATGATTTGTCGCGAACTGCATCTCTACGCCGTCTTCTGAAAGCTGAAAAGGACAGAACATGATACCTGCATTGTTTCTGTTTTTTTGCAAACTCTCATTAGCCAAACATGTTCTGTTTTTTCTTAAACAAAGAGTTCAGACAATTACATTAAGATGTTGAGAGGAAGATCAAATGCTTTGAAATTATCAGCAAATGCCTTGATAGATCTAATTGAGCTCAAGTCAAGTTTCTCAACATCGACACGAGCTGCTTTGTTGTCCTTGAGAATACGCTCTTTAGCCTCATTCGCGGCCTCCATGTTTCGTGCTGCAATAATAACATGGACATTCCTCATTGCTAAAACTCTTGCTGTCTCCAAGCCAATGCCACTCGCGCCTCCTGTTTAAACGAAATTTAAAGAATGATAGGTGAATTTGGAAGTAAAAACATCATTTGTGGACAATGTGGATGAGATCATAAAGAAGTTCGTCTAGAGTACAACAACAATATACCTGGTGAAGTTCGTCTAGAGTTAAAGCTAAAAAGCAACACATACAAAACTATAGTGTAAATCTTTCACATACAAAACTATAGTGTAAATCTTTCTTTTATTAGATTCTACATTCATATTCCTCATACAATAGAAGTTGTAGTTTTTCCACTTTAGTCTTTTTTTCTCATATCTAGTATATTCTGCATTTCGGACTTAATATTTTTGAGACGAGAATTTTCTGAAAATATTATTTTTACCTCTATGAGATAGTGATAAGATTTGCGTACATTTTAACCTCTCTATGCCCTACTTATGAAATTCCACTCGTATGTTGTTATTTGTAGTAATGTTGTTCTTCACTTGTATTGAATTCCAACTGACTTTGTTAGAGAGTGTTTTACCTCGAAGTGAGACTTTTCGATGTGAATTCAAATTTAAATAATTTTAATTTATTCTTCATTCTTTATTGAACTTCACCCTAGTATATGTACTATTTTTGTATTATTTATTTTTCTCCTCATCAACTTTTGAAACTTTTTTTTCTCCTCCTATTTTTTCTTTAACATTTTAGTCTATTTTTGGGTGTTTTTTTTCAAAAACTAGTCACACACATTAATTTTTTTCCAACTTTTTAATTATCAAAAGAAAATCTAAATGCCAGCTAAGTTCCTTTTAGCAATACAACAAAGTGTGTATATATATAAATATTGGAGGACAAAAATGTAAATACCAATAAATTTAATAATTAATAAATTTGAAACATCACTAAGTGCTTTAACAATCTTTGTCTAGAACAAATATAATTAAAGACTGTTGAGCTCCAACTCCAGGGGAGTGTTTTTTTGTCCCTCAAGTTAAAAGTCTCAAATTCTATTATTCTCTCTCTCATGTTAATTAAATTTATAAGATAATACACACAGATTAAGAAATATATTTTAAGACAAAATTTTAATCAAATATTCCACTACTGCCTTTTTATTTATTCTTAAGTCATTAATTAAAAAAGATTTAAAATATGACTAGTAAATTAATAATGATAGTAAAAGTTAAGAATGTCTCTTAGAATTCCAATATCTATTTTTTCTAACAAACACACATTAATTTTTGGGTTTTACATAAATTTTAAATTGCTCTATTTCTCTACTAATTGTTTATACATAGAATCAAAATTTTCAAATGAGAATTTCAAAATAACATGTACTCCTCAAAATTCAATAATAAAAAAATTTCCACTTTAAAAATTTTAAAAATTTAGAAGGAACCAAAATTCTAATATATTAAAAATAAAAAAATGAATTTTATAGAAATATAAACAATCCTTTATGGAAAATATAGACTCATAAAGATAATTAAATATGAATCATAAATGACTTTGTAAAGAGTGTAGTTTAATTTTTTTTAGAAAAATTTAATTTTATTAATGGGAAGGATAATATAAAAATTTCAAACATCTATCTTGAAGTTTGAACAATTCAAATAATTTGAACACTAAAAAAAGTTTTAAAAATTTAGTTATATTGAGACGAAGGGAGTAATTGTTAGAAAAAATAAAACAAGAAAATAAAAAAAACAAGAAAATATCAATATTCCATTTTGGTGGCTGTAGGTGAGTTTAAAAGTCAAAAAAAACAAGCTACTATTTATGAATTTTCATCCAAACACTGCCAAACTATTAATTACTTCCCATGCATGTCAATATCATTGATTATGAGTTTTAGCTTCTATGAAATTGTTTTGAAACTCTACTGGACTGTTAGAGAATAAACAAGCGATAGCGGAAGCGCGATAAGGATCGGGATTTGATATTGAAAAGTATAAAAATAAAT
>JAOTQJ010000111.1:4099772-4112482 GCA_025642045.1 Solanum sejunctum
AATTCTGCAATAGTACAATCATCCAAAGTCCTGTTTGGAACAATCATAACACATAATACAATTTAGACAATTTATAAGTGAGAATAACTAGTAACTCCATTTTCTTGTTTAAAAAAGAATAACTTATTTTCTTTTTTGGCAAAGTTTTAATTTCGTCAACTTTCTGCGCGACATGTGTAAGACCACAAGATTAAAAGACATTTTGATACATATAACATAACTTTAATTTAGGACCACAAGAATGAAAGTTTTTTTCTTTTATTAATTTCTGTACCAAATCAAATTAGGTTATTCTTTTTGAAACGGAGAAAGCAAGACATTTTACCTACTACAACATTCATAATGTACATATGTTTTGATTAAACTCTTTTACATTCTTAATGCACAAATTTAAAAGACAAGGATCTAAGTTATTTTTATACTATCATTGTATTTAACTTGTGATCAAGATTAAAGCCGTAGTAGAGAATAGAAATTATGGTTTCAACGTAGTTCAATAGCTTTGGACCAAATCCTATATTTGTAATTACAAGTGGAGTCTGGAGAGAGTAAAATGTATGCAGACCTTACTACTATCTCATAGAGATAGAGAGACTGTTTCCAAAAGACCCTCCTCTCAAAAATATCAGCCCGAAAAATTAGAAATAACGCATAGAAGGGTTAATTTTACCTTTCAACTTCATCAAAATTAGCACTTCCATGATGAATGAATCTTATAATTGTAACCCTAGTAGCAGGATGTTCAACCATTTTGCTACCAATTTCCAAAGCTTTACGACAATCAGCTCCACCAAAAAATACAATGCAAATTCTCATCCCATTATTAACCAATTGTAGTCCACGATCAACCACCACCGCCACCGAGCACCGCGCTCGACTCATAACTCTCTCGTTCGCCATTCTCCATCCTTGACCTGCATGTCGGGATGTCAAATTTAGCTCATAAAAATATAATTTGAACTTAATGAAACATATAATTCAATTAGCTGTCTTACCTGCATGAATCTCCACTTCTTCTTCCCCTTCCATTTGCCAATATTTATGAAACGGCAAAATAATGAATTCCACCCGTTTTTTGTCTGCAACATGAATAATATCCTCATGCAAATCCGATAAAGCGGAGATAGCCATCGTGGGCCGGACAACAACCGGTCCTAGCGTGCTATATGCCTCGAATGCCGCACCCACTTGATCGGTCGCGTCGTCTCGGCAAAGAACTCGACCGAAGAACGGGAAACCGTTCTTTCGAGCACGTTGAACCATCGTTGTGGATGAGAATCGGTCGGTGAATTCCACAAGTCGCATCACATAGAGTTTGGTGATCGAGGCATAGTTATTATTGTTATTTTTATCGGACCTTAGTGATTCGACGATGTTTATGAGTGCACGTACGTCCCTCGGGCCACGTAGGCACGCTAGGATTCGTAGATTATTTTGTTTTTTGGTCTTTTTTCGTGGTTTTTGGAGTTCTTGAGGATCTTGTGAGGGTTTATGAATAGCCATTACAATGGGAGTTGTAATGAAGGTTGTGAAAATTGCCATGATCACAAATATTGCAAATGTCTCATCATCCAAAACCTAATGGAGCAAAATAAACAAATAAATTAGTAGTATATAATTGTAAGAATATTAGTGAAAGATCAATGACTCTTTAAACTGTCTGCGCTTCTTTCAATTGTGAAGTAGCTGTTAGTCAATGCAACTTTCGACGCTCATCATAGGTCATCCAAAAATAGTCGCGCTATGTTTTTAAACATAGGGGTCAAGCTACGTACATTTAACCTCCCCTTACCATGCAATGGGCGGAAACCTTTGAGACTTTGGGCTAATATTGTTGTTAAGGATTAGACATAATTGAATCAAAGAATGTGCATTTAAAATCAATTTATGTATTTAATCATGTCTTAATTAACTTAAAAATTATCCTTACATAATTCATGAAACCACACTGAAAACAATGAGTTGTGATTCTAAGTTATATTTTTTCTCATTTTTAATACGTACTTATTTTCATAGAAAAAATTTCAAAATATTTGATTAACCAAATATTAAAAAAGTGAACATTTCATTCCTCCTTCAGACACGCAGTGATGGAGTCAGAATTTTGATTTAGGGGGTTCAAAATTTGAAGGAGTAAACATATGAACATGCTGAAGGGGATTCGATATATACTACATATACATAAAATATTATTTTAATCATATATAAACAATTTTCCATCGAAGAAAATTCAAAACCCCCTGACTGATATGTGACTCCGTCCATGGAGACACGTGTTGGGATATGACATAATAAGAAATGGGGGCCCTCATAATATTATTCACTAATGGAGGAAATATAGATATAGTAGTCCACTTAAAGTGGCTCTCCAAGGTTACTAACCCAAGAAGTGACACAACAAACTATAAGTAGCAAATGCTTGTCAAAACTTTTCGAATTGACCTAATTACTTAATTCTAAAAAATAAATTAAATTTATAATATGAGGCTCAATATAGGGTTAATTAAGAATTAAAATGAGTATGATTCTGATCAATGTCATTATAACAAATTAAACCTAGCTTATATCTAACTCACTCTTATAAAAGTAGCCCATGAAGAGAGATTGTCCAAGACATAGTATACAATAATAAAGAGATCAAATCACTCATTGAGAATCTATGCAAGAAATTCTAACTATATATGACATTTTTATCATTTTTAATCAGTTAAAAAAGAATGACTCTTTTCTACATTAAATAAGTTCTTCAACTCTGTATATTCAATTTTACGATCTTAATACCATATACTCTTTATCGCCACAGAAAATATCCTCACACATTTAAAATCATAAGTTCAAAAGTACTTTTAACATGCGATAAAAGTTTCTTTTTTTTTTCTTTTAATTTTATACCTAGTCTTTAGGGCTAATATATTTGAGTTAAGCGTCTTCTGGAAACAGTCGCTCTATCTCTATGAGATAGTGGTAAGGTCTGCATCCATTTCACCCTCCTCAGACTCTACTTGTGAAATTTCGCTGAATATGCTAATATTATAATTTTAAACCTAGTTAAACAATGTCGTATAAGTCGAAACAAATAAAAGTAAAAAGTACTAACCTTTTTCTCCTTGCCAATATTTAGAACAATCAACTCCACCAACCCTTTTGTGTTCATCAAAAATCCAAGTGTCAAAGCTTCTCTCATTGGCATTGCACACAACATTATTCCCACTATAAATGTTCCCAAAACTTTTCCTCCACAAGCTGTGGACACAACCACCACCACAAGTGCCCAACCCCTAACACTATGAATTTGTGAAATATCAGTCTTAATCCCACTTGATGCAAAATAAAGTGGTAACAATAATCCAGACACAAAATCTTCAATTCTCAAAATCAATCTCTCTGAAAATTCCCCATTTTTTGGTATGACTAATCCAAAAATAAATGCTCCAAATATTGCATGTACACCAATAAAATCAGTCATAAAACCAAACAACATTACTCCACCTAGGGTCAAACATATGTAAGTTTCCTCAACAATATTGTTATTGTTCCCATTTGATGTTTTTTTTGCCACCAAAGTCATAATTGGCCTAATAATTAGGAACATAAAAACCACAAATCCAAGTCCATTTAGAAGAACCCACAGGGAAATTAAAGGACTATGATGAACTCCCCCTCTTCCTCCTGCTAGAGCAACTGCAAGAGCAAGTAAAATCCATGCAGCAACATCATTAAATGCAGCTGCTGCCATGGCCATTTCACCAATTTGTGTAGTAAGTAACCTGTAGAGACATAATATAATTAAATTCATTACGTGAACAATGGTCACACAATTCAGTACGGTACATATCGTATATTTAAAGAAGTAAACAAATGAATAAATATTGTAACAATGTAATCAAGATTTTCACTAAGGAAAGTCAGAATATAAAGAAATAAACCACTTAGAAAATAAATCAACGAATTTTCTTCATATATATAGTATATATGTATGTAAATAAATAAATAAAAAGGTTATCTATCTACATATATAGTGTGATTTTCCATTAAAAGGAGCGTCAATTGACACTCTTTACACAAAGATGGCTCCGCCACAACATCTATGTAACCTCTTTTCTGGATAGAGCAACAAGAAGACAATATACCCAGTTTAATCCTATAAGTGGAGTTTAGGGAGGGTAAAATGTACGTAGACCTTACCACTATCTCATAGAGATAGAGAGACTGTTTCTAGAAGACCCTCGTCTAAAAAATTTCAGGCCACGCCCCAAAAACAAAAGATACTAGATAAGAAAGAAAAACCAATAACATAGAAAACAAATAATAATATATAAATACAATAAAGTCACAAATACAAGACAGACAATAGCAACACAAGATATAAAGACACGACTAATCCAACTAACCTATTATAACACAAGGCCAGACATCATCTTACTCTTACCAGCCTATTAACCTTTTTTGGATAGAGATCTAGGTAAATAACAACACAAGATATAAAGACACGAGTAATCCAGATAGCCTATTATAATACAAGGTCAGACATCATCCTACTCCTACCAGCCTATTAACCTTTTTGGACAGAGATCTAGGTAAATAATCCCTAAATCATTTTTTCTGAAAAACGACAAAAATATTTTTATCAGATGAGATGATAGTATAATTCAACTAACCTTAATTCGGCGAGGATTCGAGCAAGAACAGGAAAGGCAGTGATTGAAAGTGAAACACCAATGAACAAGAAAAATTCTCCATATCCAACACTATCAATCCCTTTGATTATTTTTCTTAGAACAAAAGCAACTCCAATGCTAAATAAAAAAGGCAATGAAATTCCAGCAAGTGCAATTCCAGCTGCTTTTTTCCCACTTTTAAGTATGGTATTTAAGTCCAATTCAAGGCCAACAAGAAATAAGAAAAATAATAATCCTATGCTTGCTACACATTCAAGAATTGGTGTACTCCATGATGGAAAAATCCAATGTGTAAATGTTTTATTCCTCCCAAATGCTGATGGTCCAAGCATAATCCCTGCCTGAAAAAAATAAGAAAAATGAAATATTTATGAGGAAGAAAATATTTTTGTGTATAAGGACCTTTTATATATGATTATATACACTTTTATACCAATGAAACTATTATATTATAATACTGACCCGGCCCAGTCGCTTCTCGTAGATTTTCATAGCCTTAGTCCCTATTTATGTATAAGCACCTTCTATATACTCATTATTAAAAATAAAGTTTTTCCCTCAGTGAATCAGTGAAAAATTTGTGTTATACATAAAAGATGATTTTTTCTACACATTTTTCACTGAAAAATGTACAGTGAAAAACAGATTCTCATTGAAATAATGAAAAACTTCCTAATTTTTTCATATGAAAATATTACTATTTTTTTTCTCACCAATTCAAACAAAATATTTTATCACGACTCATTTTTCAATGGGAAAATAGTGTATTTCTTAATAATGACTATTATACATTCTTATATTCAAGGATGAACATTATGTATAATATTTTCCCAGATATAATGTTGTATAATATTGTATATTGAGCAACGTGACATAATATTTTATGTTGAACTGTATATATTTTTTTAAAAATTTCGCAAAATAGAAAATTTTTGCTTTTAGAAAGTTTATTTCTCTTAAAGTCTGTTTATGATGTAATAGAAGTATTTAGAGTACTTTTGAATTTTACAAGTGTGAAATAAGATGAACATTAAACAATGAACAAATATATGTAACCTTAGGGACAAATATTTGTAACCTTCTCTTACATGTCATGAACTTATAATCAGAGATGGATTCAGAATTTAAATATAATTAATGTGTTTAGCGTTTAAAGTCATTAGTTACATCCATCATTATGTGTAACTCGATTTTACGGTTTACATGATGTTTTTGTGTTTGTCCCTTTTCTCAAAGTTGAGATATATATATTCGACTCAACAAGCCAATAAGTAATTCTTAAATAATCTTAGCGACTCAACTGAGAGAAGGGTTGAATATAAAGTGAGAAACTAAAATAATCATGAAAATTAAACAAACTCATTTATGAAGGCCATTTTCACAACCAACAAGGAACGATTATGAAAATGTTTGATCACACAATTGATATTGAGGGATGATTTCTTTAAAATAAAACGAAAATAATATACTGACAGTGCATAAAACTTACAAGGATTTCTGCGACGACTTTAGGTTGGCGGAGGGGCTTGAGAAGGAAAGCAAGTAATCGACTGAGGAAAACAACTAATGTTGTTTGAATAATTAACAATGGAAAAGCATAGTGTATAGTATTTTCTCCTTGCCATATTCCATCTGATGATGTTTTTATGGAATTTGTTACATTAAAAACCATAATTAATTATAGGAATTATATTAATTCTTCAAAAATAACCTTATTGAACTTTATATTACACAATGTGTCTTCCTAAGTTCAAGTTTTTGGTTATTGAAACTAAAGGGATATGGATGGGGTATAAATAGTGGAGAGAAAAGACTACACACTCTTGTAGCACCAGAATGACGTAGTCAAAAATTTCGTTAAAAGTGTTTAAGATTTAATATACATATATCAAAAATAACTTTTGATATATATATCTTGTATAATTTTTTTTATATATATGATACCTCTTCTATCTCAATTTATGTGGCACTTTTTATTTTTTTTCGAGCGTCAAACAGTTTGAGTTTGATCGAAAATTTGCGCATGGAATTTTCAATCTTTTTTGAAATAAAATTTATATATTTTCAAACTATGTAAAAAGTACTATAATCGACAATAATTATAAATTCAAAATATTTCAAAAATATATGAAAATTTTATAATTAAAGATATATAAGTTTGAATCTAGAAATTCGAAAGATGTCACGTAAATTAGGACAAAAGAAATATAATTTTTTGACAAAGAATGTTGGACGGTACACCCATTACTACATTTGTAGCACCGTGTTCATTAATTAAGCATTTTTTATATGAAGTGTAAATTTATTATTCCTTCCGTTTAAAAAAATGATCTACTTTCTATTTTAGTCTGTTTTAAAAAGATAACTTCATTTCTTTTTGATAATATTTTAATTTTAACTTTTCACCTGAGCATTTTTAAGACCACATGATTGAAGTGCATTTTAGTACATCTAACATAACTTTAATTTACAACCATAAAATAAAAAAGTAATTTTTATTTTTTTAAGTTTAATATCAAGTCAAATTAGATTATTCTTTTTTAAAAACGGAGGGAATAGATGACAATAAAGCTTAAATTCATATATTTTTAAAAATATTATAATTTCAATATTAAAAATTTAAAGATTTGAACTTAGCAAAGAGTTATCCCAATTAATCTCCTCGACAATTGGAGAAGAATCTAATTATTATTTCCATTGGGTGGGTTCTTTGTACAATGCAATGATGAAATATGTATTTAGTGGTATATCATTGTCACATGAGTAATTTATAAATAATAATTTAAGGATTAGTTAAACGAAAAACGTACATAAAGTAGATTTAATTTAAAATTATTTATCCTTAATAGATTCAATTTAAATTATTTATTCTTAATAGACTTATTACTCAAACTATTTATCTTCATACTCATTTATCCTTTTTTATTTCGCATGCTGATGTTAGCATAAATATTATAAAATATACTCTGACGTTATATATATGCAGCGGTATCATATAGAATGAGCTCAGTCTTTTGTGATACTTTGACGGTATGTTGATACTCAATTGGTATATAAAATTTTTTTTAAGAAACAAATAAAAAAAATTGAGTTATAAATTAGTAGAAAATATACTCATTGTATGCTCTGTCAGTATATTTATAGCATATCGGTATCATATAAGATTGAGCTTAATCATTTGTGATACCCTGTTGGTATATGTATATCATAGTGATATATCATACAAGCAGGTGCTGATATTAGCATGATGTCAGCGTGCAAATTTTAATATTAGGGAGTCAAAATTTTAATAATATGGGAGTACAAAATGTAAATAATTTAATTTAAAGAGTTACAAACTTAATTTTACCTTAATTAAATGATCAGGGGTAGCAAGATAGACTTAGAAAAAAAAAACAAGCATCTCATACCTCTAAATTTTGATGGGTCTCATCTTTTTTTTTTCTTTTTGCCAATAATAGGCTATAGAATCTTTTTTAATGAAAAAACATTAAGTACTATTATAAATATTATTTATTTTATATAAAAAGAGATTATTAGAAAAAGTTCGACACATCCGTAATATAGTTATATTATCAATTAAAAATAATTACAAAATAAAATCAATTTTATTTTATTTTTTTGATAATTCTGCATCTCAAAGAGTTAGAAGAACAAAATTTGTAAGAAAATATTTCAATTTATTTTTTGAAATTTGAAGTCTTCATTCAATTTTCGTCTTAGACTACTAATGTGCTTGACTGCTCTTGTAAATGACTAGTTATATTGATGAATTTTTTAGTCAAATATTGATATAATATTTATAAATAGATGTTTTATTGTACTTTCTGACTCAAAATAATTTTGTATCGTAAAGTTAAAAAATTACTTCTTCAAAATATGAGATTAGTAAATAATAATTGACTAAAATATCATATTTGTGAGATCATTAATATGAATAGTACTGAGGAAATTTTGTACTTCCTTAGAGTATTTTTGATAAATCATTTTTGGGTTTCTTTTAAAACTCTTCGAACTAATTTTATTTTTCTTTTTATAACAATATACTTTTTTTATTCCATATTAACTGAATTTATAAGGTAATACACATATAGTAAGAAAAATATTCAAAGACAAACTTTACACCATACTTTCCACTATGGTTCTTTGTAAAATCATAAATATATAGTGTAATTTATTTCCTAAAAAATATAAAAGTTCAATAAATAAAAGGACAAATATGAAAAAAGTTTCAAACATTCATTTTGAACTTTGAAAAATTCAATTATTTTAAATTTTTGTAAAAAATCTCAAAAATTTAACTAATTTCAGACGAAGGGAGTACTATAATAAAACGTAAGCTTTTTGAATTTTTCCTTTTTTTTTTATTTTCAACTTCCTTAAATGTTGGTTAATAAAAAAAGCATTTTCGAGAAAATCAAAGAAAAGCTCATCTATCATATCACGTCTTTTCATGAGATACTATAGGAATATTATATATGTCAAATTTTATTTCTGAATCAATACTGAATATCTTATTTTTACGTTATGATGGAAAAAATTTTAGTAATAAGAATTTAGTCTTTCAATCTTAATATTTATTATTGTAAAAATATTTAGGTACAATTGAGTTAATATCTTACATTTAGTGTTAAAAAATTTATCAAAAATACTTATTATAAATATTTATATTTATTATTATTCTAAATATAATTCTCTTATTTTTAACAACAAATTAAAGTGGCCACTTTGGGTAATAAAGGCACTTTTGATATTTACATCAACTATTTCACCTATAATTTAATTTCTTTAGATTGTGATTGTCTTTCCAATAGTGACACGTGGTACTCTTTTTCACTCCACTAAGCTGAACTTTTTTTTTAAAAAAAATATAATTATTATTCTAGCTGACTTTTTTTTTAAAAATTTATAATGTTTATAAATAAATATTGAGCCGTGTAGAGTATAGTGTTTTTTTCAATAGTATAACAATAAAAAGTAATTATATAGTATAAAAAATAGTTGTATAGTATTGTATAGTATGTTTATGCAATTGTGTTGTTTTAAAATTGGATATTTGATATTTTCTCTGTCCCTATTTATGTGAATTATTTTTTTATAGCCAGTCTAAAAAAATTATAAATGTATATATATATTATCAATTTAACTTTAAAACAATCAATTTGCATTTAAAGTAATGATATACAGTCAGACAAATATCCTTGATATATTTTTGAATCATAAATTTTAAAAGTCTTTCGTAATATAAATTGGGATAGAGAAAGTAGTATTTAATTGTTACATGTGTTGTACATACCTTTAATTAATATTCCCTTCGTTCATTTTTAGTTGTCAAATTTTGATTTGACACACTTATTAAAAAATAATTATTGGTATAGTAAGCTTACCATTTTATCCTTTGTCATACACTGAGTCTACACCCTAGACGTGAATGGTGCTCAAAAAATATTTCTGGCCCTAATTGAAACACTTGACCTGACTTACTACTAAATTGAAGATTCAACAAATATGCTATAGTTTAAATAAGTGAACCTTTAAAATATTTAAGCAAACTTCATGCAAAAGTCTAAATAAGCCTGAAATGTAAATAATGTTGATGATGATAATAATAATGTCTAAAATATTCAAATACAAAAGACTGAATTGATTTACTCCCTCCATCTTAATTTATGTGGCATCCTTTTTTTTTGGATCCGTCCCAAAAAGAATGTCACCTTACTCAAATTGGAAATAATTTACCTCTGAAATTTTCTTTTTACCCTTAATGAAATTATTCTTAGCCACACAAATATCTAAGAATGATTTTAGATCACAAGTTTTAAAAGTCTTTTTTTTTTAAATACCGTGTCAAGTCAAAAAATATCACATAAAATGGGACGAAGAAAGTACTAATTTTGACTAACTATGAAGCCTCTAGTAACTGAAGATAGATGTCATAACAAGATCCATGACTTATAAAATATATATACAAAACTAACTCATGGAGTCCTGTAAAAGCGAGTAGGTCTCACCAACTGCTACTAGGAAGATCATGGGTACCTGAATTTACATCATAAAATGATGTAACATTAAATGAAACTAGTACATAAAATGTACGGTATATAATAAAAGTACATAAACAAGGGGTTAACTGAATACTCATGCTGAAAAGGATATTGATAATATCTTAACTGAAAGTAAAACATGAATATAATGAATATTTATCAAACTTTACCATTGAGTTATTGTCACGTCTCGGGAGGCTACCCTTGGTGTGACCGGGACTCAAAAATCATTGCTAGTCCCCAAGTGAAGCACTTAGCTCGAGCACCCATTCAATCAATAGCAAAAGACTCAATATATGTACCAAAAAATATTATAGTGGGCTAATCAAGTAATGATTCAATAAAATAATACTTTAAGATCAAAATCCAAATTAATTCAATATTGTAAAAATAGTTTGAAAAGTACCAATCTTATAAATGAAATTAACTCCAATTCATCATTATATATGAAGCCTCTATTCCTAAGCATCTAGATGGTGCCAATAACAGGTTCTTAACTACCTCAAGAAAAGAAATACTCTACATGCAATAAATGACATAAATAAAATACCTCTTAGAGCAGGAAGGTCTCATAACTCTCTACAATAGAATAGATCGCCAATGGAGCACATGTCTCAAATCTCTAATACTTGTCTCTGCATCATGAAAAGATGCAGGCTTAAATGGATGTCTATAGAAAATGTATGAGTATGTAAAATAGCTTAAAAGGAAAAGATATAATCAAAGATACTCAACTTAACTCGACTTGGTAAAACATGCAAGTTTAAGAATAAAGTCATGCCTTTAAAGTAGACTCAATAATATGCAACTCACACCAAATAAAACCAATTAGTAAGTGAGAGTTTCTCGAAATCAACAACCATCACCATATAAGTGAGTGATGATACAACGAAGCGATATCGTTGCCACATCCATCCAATACCTTATCAGGGTAAAAAACATCTCATAATAGATCCAATAAAAACCTCTATAGGGACTTCAGAGGTATAACCCCTTTCTCATCATATATGCTGGTAGCATATTTTATGAGATTTGAGTTATTTATATTCCTACCAAAATCAGTTCTTAATACTACTCCCAAAACATGTTCTCATATCTATCAAGTGAGTAGATTACTCAAAAACATATCATCTAGTCTCATTAGTCTCTCGTCAGTTCAATCTCATCTCAATCATCAAATCTTTCCTTTCAAATAAAAGAAAAATACTTTTCAATACTCATCAAAATCATTTCTAAAAATATCATGTGCTTTCCTTTAAAACATGCTTCAAAGGTCATTCACATCTCATTATGACTCATTCTAAATTATTATTTATGCCCAAAAACTCATGTTCATGCAAACTCAGTAAAATATGTTCAAAAATCATCTTTGCTCAACATACAAAAACGACCATCAATTTCAATTCAAAAATAATGCATAATATAGTCTTCAATTAGGGTTCATATGAATGAACACATGAGCATGCATCCAAATCAAATACCCAACTCATGAATATCATCAACACATTTTTTTCTACGTAAAAAAAAACTCAACAGGACAATAGATAACTCAAGAATTCAATTCAATGAATTCAAAAACTTAACTCAACTTAACTCGAATTAATGAAATGAAGGGAACCGCGGAAGAACTCAGTCCAATGTTATACCTGAAAAGTTTGAAATGCCCTCCACAATCCTAAGCAGCTCACCTAGACACTTATCAAATATCATATACATGAGTTCATGCATGCACTTTTTTTTTTGTTTCAATTTATGTGATATAAAATAATTTGAAAAGTCAATCAATTTTTAGTACGATTTTAAGATATTTAATTTGTTAATTATTTTAATTTATAGTATTTTATTTTTACATAAATTTTAAATAATATATGTTACTCTTTGTGTCCACTTTACAACATTTTGAAAATTATTTAAATTTTTTAATACATCTTTTAAATTTTAAACTATTAATTATTGTACTTTTTATATGATATCAATTAATATATTC
>JAOTQJ010000111.1:4155462-4168811 GCA_025642045.1 Solanum sejunctum
AATCATCAAATAAAATTCCAGGTTCTCCAAAAAACCTAATTTGAGGATTTTATGTCATAATCTCACATTTATCAGATGCTTCTGCCTATAAAAAGGAGTAGTGTATACAAAAATAGTGAATCTTTATGCTTCTTGAATGAATTCGCATGCAACATTTCAGATAACCACTGCTCTGCTAGGCAGCGTGTGGAATGGCCTAGGGCAGACCTTTTTGGATATATAATCCAAATCGAGAGTAGAGTTACAAGAAAAGTCGTCTGATGGAAAATGACTTTCACGTTCACTTGCTGCTGAAAAACGTTGCTAGGCTAGAGCGGCTCACTTCGCTCTTCAAGCTCCGGCCCCTTTACTCAACCTCAACATCTATAAAAAAGCCTTTTCTCCATATATGTGTAACCTTTTAGGAAAGTTCATCAATTTTAAGGGTTCTAAAAATATTTTGCCATTAGAACTTACCTCTGCAGACTGATAGGCAAAATCAACAAATTTCAATGGAGAGAATCAGTGAAACCGCCCACTGCAAGTCACCTTACCTTTTCTTATGGAACGAAAAGCTAGCGAGGAACCAGGTTTCACAGTCTAAAGGTTTATGCTTGTTCATAATCAAAAGTGAACTCATGATTTTTCAACCTTGTGAATGTGGTTGTTATAAATACGAGTACAGTCGTTATACACTAGAAAAGAAGAAGTGTTCTACTCTCATCCGTTTTGATTTGTCAAAGCTACATAACAAAGAAGCGTCATTGGGTTCCTTGCTTATTTCTGCTACTCTTTAGTTTCTGTCGCAAACAATCTCACAGTTGGGGAACGACATCTCGTTTCGCCTTTTCATTGAGTTTCAAGATTCTCAAGTTTTATTGCCAATACCAAGGCCCACTTACGTAGTCATCGTTGAAATCTCCCAAATTCACTGTATCACTTATACTGGTAATGATGATCCTAATGCTTCCCCCAATTTCACAAGGCATCCTCCTGATTCCCCATTGTATCGCCAGTTTGAAAATGTCGATGTGGAAGAAGAGGGGATTTTCCTTGTGCACAAAGTGGGTGTTGCTGATTATAGGAATGATTCAATTTGTAAGTACACTAAGGATCTTTGTGAGTATCTTGACATGTTAAGGGAATATGCAGGTGAAGGTGGGGCTTTTCCAATAAAACCACCCATTTGTAGCGGATGCAGCCAGAGGATTTGTCGAAGTCCAGCCATGTTATAGATTTTGGTGTCCAAGTCCAGTTATTATCATCATCATCAAAGATTTTATGAATGAGGCTTGCTCTATTTGTCAAGAAGAGTTTAAAGAGGAGAATGAAGCGATTAGAACTTGTTGTAAGCACGCCTTTCATACGAGGTGTCTGGTGTCATGGCTATCCAAGAAAAACATATGCCCAATTTGTCATGCTGACTATCCTTTGCATTATTCGCCAATTTTGGACCATCAACGTTGAAGGCACAAAAATAACAAGTTGGAGGTTAATGTTTGAACTATGCAGTGGTGAAGCATTTGTGGGCAAGACTTGCATGAGACAGGAAACCAATTAAATTAAGAATTTAATTATATTGCTAGTAGCTCTCTTATTATTTTAGAATATGATTTATGTTAGCTATCGTTATTAGTTTAGAATAGGATTTATGTTTCCTAGTTTAATAAGGATTAGACTTCCTATCGTTGTAATAGGACTCCTATTTAAAGAGGGATTTAAGGAATAAGAAGTACATAGAATTTCAACTAAAAACAAGAAATAAGGGTTCTCTCTTCTATTGCACTCTTAAAGTTTTAGCTTCCCTTTGAGCTAAATTTATATACAAAATAGGTCTATCTAGAAATATGAACAAAGGGATGGGAAAATCAAAGGCAATTGATTTTGATTCTTTTGTTCATTATCATGTGATGCAATTCTTCTCTAATAATCCCAATAATTTGGTATCAGAGCCTGACACAACGGGTGATGAGACGAACTCTAGATTCCAGGAAGAACGTGCCATTACAAAAACATTAATGGACTCTTAACTTTCAAATATGGAACAAGGCCTCAGTGAAAGAATTGTCCAAGTCATTCAAGAACAATTTTCTAGCTTGGGAATTTGCTCAATAAAACCCTAATGGAACTAAGTTTAGTACGCCTCGACGACCAGTAGATCAACAACTTTCCTACTAGAGGCAATACATGGCCTATTCAACTAACTGATCAGAATCATCAAACTAGTGGTAATTCTGATTCGACAATATATACCAAGGTATGCAAGGATGGATGTCATACTTATGATGGCACCTACGGCCTATTAATTTGGGACATCATTGTGGAAAACTTTTTGAAAATCAAAATATAACGGAACCAAAAAAGGTTGGAGTGGTTGGGTTTCACATGTTGGGAAAAGCACAATTATGGTATTATCAGCTCACATGAGTAAAAAGGCCAATGAGTTGGGAAGACTTCGAGAAATGTTTTTTTCAGTCATTTGGATCTCTTGAAAGTAGCAACCCAGTGGGTCATTGGTCATGTTTCGGCAAATTGGTATAGTTGAAATTTATCAACATTAGTTTCAAGAAAAGTTGACTAGATCTGATGAGTTATTCTAGAAAACTTACAGTGGGGATATTTATGGCAAGGTTGAATTATTAAATCAAATTGGATGTGCCATTGCGCAAAACACCCGACTTATCGAGGGCTATGACTACAGCTAGGGCTTTAGAGCAAAAACAACAATTGCAAAGAGTCAGTAACATTTGCATACGCAGCAGTCCCAGACAAGTCATGGCAGCAAAGTAAACTCAGCAACGTCTGGTACTAGTCTAGCCATCTCATCCACCTCAACTAATATCCAGACTAGCAACCAAACCCCTTTTGTCAAGCCATTAACTTGTGTAGAAATGGCAAAGAGTAGAGCTATGGGATTTTGCTACAATTAGGATGAACAGATTTAGCCACTCACTAGTTCAAACGACTTATTTTCCTGGAATTGGATAATTCAGTTGACAGCATGATTCCAGAAGCGCCTAGTGCGTGGAAGTTTCTTTATAGGCAATTACAAGTTAAAGGCATGCACAAACTATACAATTGTCTGCTCTCATTATTAGACAACATGTGCTTAGTCTTATTGATCTTCTGGAAGTACCCACAATTTTATAAGTTCTACCGCTGCTAGTCAATTACTCGATATTTTCTCCTTGCACTATATCAGTATCTCGATTGCTAATGTAGAGAAGGTTCCATGTTTGGGGTTCTGCACAAAGGTAACAATTTCTAACAGTGCCACCCAACCCAAATTTCTCTTGGGACTCCTTTGCAAGCTCCTTTGAGTTGCGTCCAAGCCTTTCTCCTTTGCTCTCACTTTCCCGTGCTCATTTCCATTTCAAAATTTCTGCAGTCGCTAATCACATGTTTTATTGCAAAATCCGTGCAACATCACTCGAAGCATAACATCATGAATAGAGAATATTCTTAAACAATTATTCTATATGATTGATCTTATTTTATTCAGATTTGATTCATAATCTACAAGATCCCATATTCAACGAATTGTACTAATATGCAAATATCCAACAAAATCTCTTATTATTCCACTTCCTTACATTAGTTTTTTAGTTAAAAGCATTATTGATACTAGTTAAAGGTCTCTAAGATGTTGTAGTTTTTCAATTAGCTTTAGCAATGAGGGTTAGATCTTTAGCAACCAAAAAAAAGGGAGAGATTTGGGGGCATAGCTAATTTGATCGAAAATCAAATCTTATTAAGGTCAACTTTCAATATCTAGAGAGAGAGTTAATATGAGGAGAAGACGGGGATCCATCGCTTAATATGAAGAGAAGATTAGGATCCATTGAAGACGATTCTCTCTCTATTGACTAAGATTGAGATAGAGCTTCAGCTAACACAAAAATGGAATAAGTCTTGGAATAGAATTACGATTTTGAAAGTATCTCCGACAAAAGAACCATTCAATTCTATCAAAATCCTTCTTAAGATCCATTTTAAAAATCATGTTACAACTTCCCTCTCTAATATTTTTTGAAATGGGAAATATACTCGTCAATAATAATATCATTATCAGTTGTTCTTTTAATCAATGATATGCCCAAATTACACCTCCCATAAGAAGTACAAAGTGATCATCATTCAAATATAAAATCGAACCAAGGTTAGGATTGAACCCTCGAGGAATATGATTCGGACTTAGTTTAATTATGTGTGCTTATACTCTTATTCAGACTATCTTCAAAAGGGGATTTTATATAAAGAAATAACTACAAATTGACAAATGAAAACTAACAAATTATTAACTGTAAGTGTTTAAATCAATAGACGAAACTTAGATGATCGTATTGTGATCCCCATGAATTCACAACTTAGACGATCGTATAGTGGTAATCTTTTCTAGTGCGTAGCATGCAAGATCAGTGTGCAATCAATTTCAAAAATTAAGAAAGCCAAATTGAATAAATACTTTGTTCCTAGTCAAGACAGTAAAAACGTCACATAAGTAATAAATCAAACCTAAAAGACCTATTTATAGACATCAAAAATCTAATCCAAATTGAGTTGGAAAACTAAATTCAACACCTTTCACAAACTCATCTATGGGTCATGGATCCATTTACAGATTGTTGTTTGTTATTGGATCACCAGTGCGCAGTCTTGAGACTTTTGTCACATGACACTTGAATCTGGTGCAAATATGGAATGGAACCTACATCAAGAGGGGGGGTATGTAAAGATGCTGACATATGTCGCATTAGCGTCATGTCTACAAAATTAAATGATCAAAGCAAATGGCTAGAATAGGTAAGTAATAAAATTATGAATTATGGTAATAGGAATGGAGTGAAAATAGCTGTAGAAATGGGATTCAAGTGCCCCCCAACAGAACTAGCATGAAAGTCATTAACTTCCTCCTCACATTGACATTAGATCCCACCATTCTTTCTATTAAAACTTTGGCAATTATCTTGTACACACCAAAGTTCAGCCTAATATTACTCCTGCCTTGTCTGGAATAAGGGCAACAAAGGTGGCATTAGGCCTCCTTTCAAACACATAGTGCTTATGGAAATATTGCAATGTTCCCATGATGTCCTCCTTGACCAAATTCCATAATGTCGGAAAAAAGTTAATTGTGAAGCAAATATTGATGGTCAAGTTGATAGTCCAAAAGGGGTGAATAATGTAAAGGATAGACGGCTCAACAAGTTGGGCAAGTGTTGTTCTTGGATAGCCATAGGAGGAGACACTTCGTATGAAACAAATGTGAACAATAAATTGTAATCACTTCATTCTCGTCTTTAAACTCTTCTTGAAAAATAGGGCAAATCTCATTCATTAGATCTTTGAAGCTAATAGCTAAACTTGAAGACCAAGATCTATAACATGGCTGGACTTCAACAAATCCTCTCGCAACATCCGCTGCAATGGATGGTTTCATTGGACAAGCCCCACCTTCACCCGTATATTTCCTTAACATATCAAGATACTCAAGGACATCCTCAGTGTATTCACAAAATGGATCATTCCTATCATCATCGGCACTCACATTTCGCACAGTGACAACCCCCTCCTCTTCCTCATCATCATTCTAAAATTGATGATAAAATGGGGCATCATGAGGATATCCTATGAAATTGCGGGGAACACTAAGATCAACTTTATCAATTAAATTGATAGTGCGAGTTTGGGAAATTTCAAACACCACTACATAAGTCGACCTTCGCAGTGGTAGTGAAGCTTGAGAATCTTGAAACTCAATGAAAAGGCAAAATGAGATATCGTTCCCTAACTGCTTGATAGTTTGCCACAGAAACTGAAGAGTAGCATAAACAAGCAAGGAACCCAATGACACTTTTTTGTTCCGTAGCTTCGACAGAGCAAAAAGGATGACAGTAAAGCACTTCTTCTCCTCAAGTGTGTAGCGACTGTACTCATATTTATAACAACCACATTCACAAGGCTAAAACATCACGAATGTACTTCTGATTATGAACTAAGCATAAGCCTTCGGACTGTGAAATCTGGTTCCTCACTAGCTTTTCGTTCCATAAGAAAAGTCGAAGTGACTTGCAGTCAGCGATTTCAATGATTCATTCCATTGGAAATTGTTGATTTTGCTTATCATAATGCAGAGGTAAGCTCTAACAGCAAAATATTTATAAAGCGCTTAACTTGACAAATTTCTCTAAAAAGTTACTTGTATATTACATGTACGCACAATTGAGGTAATTCTAAAGTTGTTCTAATCCAAGTTCCATAAAAAAGGATTAACTTGTCCCATGCCAACCTAGATGGCCCATGATATACTCCCTGTTGACCACTTTATGTGTCACATGTTCTATTTACATGTTACTTAATAAATTATGTATCTTAATGGTCATATCTTTACTTATTATTTTTAATTACTTAAAATATTAATATCACTTCAATGGAATACAAAAAAGAGAGTTATCTAAATAATCACAATATTGGATAATGTGTATATGTTCTTCATTTATGTTTCCTATGCTAATTAGTCGATGTTTATAACTTACAAAAATAATTATTACTAAGGGCAAAAAGGAAAGAATGTAATCAATTATATCTTAGCTTTCTAAAATGACAACCATGTTGGACCACAAATATTTAGGGCACATTTTGCCATGTGAGATGAAATCATGATTTGAAATTATGATATGAAATCATATCATGAGATAAAGTTGACTATCAAATGCTTGATAAGACAATTAGCGTTCTCTTTTTTGAGATAAATTATTAATTTGAAGTATGAAATGTATAGTTGAAGCAAGAGGCAAAATCTAAACAGCCATCTCCTTCTTATTGATTGACCCTTAGAAGCGAAAATATTAAACTGTTGCCCTCATATAACCAGACATTGATGCCCCTTCTATGAAAAAATATCAATGGTTGAATACCCCCTCCCGTCCCAATTTAAGTGTCTTAATTTGACTGAACATTGAGTTCAAGAAATTTTTTCATCTTTGTGATCTTACTTGTAGAATGTTGGAAGTGAAAACTTACTAAATATGAAAGAAGCACTCTTTTTGGGACAGACAAAAAAAGGGAAGTAAGACACTTGAATTGGGATGGAGGGAATACTACTCCAGCTTCACAGTAACCAGTTACATGGTTTAGCCATTATAGAGCTTAAAAAGCAGTTTGCACAGAGTTACAGTAATCAAAAGCAGATACAAACCTTATATGCGCTTGCATCTCACATTCGCTTTACTTTGCATCTCAAATGCGAGGACTGATCTTCAGATAAGCTGGTTGTTTCCAACTTCACTAGACCTTGAGAAACGACTGACAAAAAGAATAAAGAATGCTTGTAGCAGAACAATCAAATACTGAATGCCTTCTAGCAGATGAAAAAAATTACTTTGGTATCACATTAACATTAGCCAACATTTCTAACACATAAACAATCGCTTTACTAAACTATGATACACCCAAAACAAGATAAAGGAACATCAGCAGCACTCAACAAAAAACCCTCCTCTTCCTCTTCGTCATTAACAAACAATGGAACATCAGGAGGAATGAAATTGGGAGATTTCAACAGCGATGACATACCTATTAAAGCTTGCCAATGTTGAAACTCTGTGAAAAGGGGAAAACTGATGTCGCCTCCCAACTGTTTGATAGTATGCGGCGAGCAAAAGATAATATGAATTTGTCCTTTCACAATATCAATACATAAATTATATCATTCTATCTATTTTATTCTTGATAATTAATAAATTTGATTAGCTAAAAGAGTTAACAATTAATATACATGGTAACTTGATACATTAATTAACTAGGGGCAAAAGGATAAGCTTACCATTCTTCTTAATGCAAGTGGCATTAGAAAATATGATATGTAAAATGAAACGGAGGGAGTAATTTCATATTCGAATTATTAATTACATTAAGAATACCTTTTTATTTGATTAACTGAACTTAAATATATTCTTAATTTTGTAACGAGAGTGAAATACACCCCTAAATTATTGTCAAATTAAAGGGTGTTTTTAACACTTGTAATAGTTTGAGGGTATATTTCAATTTAGTTAATCAAATAGACTGATGTTTTTTAATATTGTCAACAGTTCGAGGATTAAAATAATAACTTGCACTTAATTAGGAATGTGTTTAATAGTTTTCTCTAAAATTAATTATTATTGAGGGTAAAGTAGAAAAGGATATTCAATTATATCTTAACTTTAACAAAAATATAAAGTAATTTTGTAAGCGGCCATTTCGTGTGAAGGATAAAAATGAATAGTCATGGAATAATAAAATAGTGAAGGGATAAAACATTGGTATGTTGTTTGGTTGCAAAGTTTGGAATAACCTATTCTGCTATTTATACAATAATGATGGGATATGTTATCCGAAATACATGGTGGGATAACTTATTCTAAGATAATTAATCGTAGAATAACTAATCTTGCGATAAGTTGTTCCCAATCATACGACCCTTAAAGAGCAAAATTATAAATTGAATGACTTTGTAAGAGAACAATTACAAGTTGAATGACTTTATTGAGAAAAAAAATTAAGTTGAGTAATTTTATTAAATAACTTTCTATATTTGAGTGGTCTTTTGACATGTATTTATTATGCTTGACCATGGCTAATTATTGATATGATTTATTTCACTTTTTATCCAACTATGATAAGTAAATAAATTATTATTTTGTGATCGATTGAATGTTTCATATCGGAATGAGAGATTTAATTTCTTTATATGAATTTGGATAATTTTTTTCCACCTGAGCTAATTTTTGTGATTGAATTATGTTCAAGTTTTATTTTTTATCATGACATCAGACTTGAATTCATCCCTAATTTATCTATATTCATCCTACGTATTAAATTATCTGTGCATCAAATATTCAACCATGAAGATCAGGGATAGGGTGACTTTTAAGGGTAGGCTATTGTAATTGAGTTATAAGAGTAAATGATAATAATTAATCTGGAATAAAGTGCTCGTATTTTTTTGTGACAAATCTATATAAAGAAAAATTGGGATAGATTGACAACTAACATAAAAATTGTGTTACACAACAAGGATATAAACAACATAAATTCTTTAAATCACATGTTTATAAAGCTTGCTCTCTGTATTGTAATAATTTGAAGGAAACAAAGTTACTTTGCTTTCAAATTACAATATAAGATGTTCTAAACTAGAGTCCTAAATTGTGATAGAGTGATAAGTATTCCTTTATTTTTTAACTACCATCTCAAGTTCTAAACTTTTGCTACCACAAGAATTAACTTTTCCTTCATTATATACTTCAATGATCTTTTGAGATATATTTATTATACTTAGACTATAATATAATTTATCCCTTTGACTATAATAAAAAGTTCCATATTGACCAGGGACGAGAGATTTGATCTCATTATATGAATTTGAACAATTCTTTTAGCCTAAGTTAATTTTTATGATTGAATTATGTTTGAGGTCTATTTTTTATCATGACATCAGAGTTAGACTTATCTCTAGTTTACCCTAGTTGATTCTTCGAATTAAATTGTCCATGTATCGTGATATTATGATACCGATCATCCTATGCACACCCAATTAAAAATAATATCTAGATATTAAGACTCACGATCAGTATCATGAAGAATGAATAAATATAAACCGATATACATGTCCTTGATTATCAATGCTACACAACAAGGAGATTAGGCATGTATATTGGGAGGCAAGTCATATCAATTCCAGCACAATTTTATTTTTAACATAAATTGCAATTGTTTTTAATATGAATACATAAATTCTTTAAATTACATGTTAAGGCTTGTTCTTTGTGTTGTAATAATTTGAAGGGAAAAAAGTCACTTCACTTTCAAACTAATATTCTAAACTAGAGTCATGAATTATGATGGAGTGATAAGTATTTATTCATTCTTTAACTATCATCTGAAGATCAAAAACTTTTGCTCCTACTAAAGTTGACCATGTCGATTGAAAATAGGCGAATAATGCAATGGATAATCAGCTCGACAAGTTGGGCAATTGTTTTTCTTCGATAGCCATGACAATAGACACCTTATATGAAAAGCATGCGAACAATAAGTTGCAATCACTTCATTCTCGTCTTTAAACTCATCATAACAAATAGGGCAATTCCCAGCAATTAGATCCCTAATGCAATAAGCTGAACTTGGACACCACGGTCTATAACATGCCTCGACTTCAACAAATCCTCTGCCTATATCCACCGCAATAGGTGGTTTCGTTGGACAAATCCCGCCTTCACCAGCATAATCCCTCAATTTGTGAAGATACAACACAACATCCCAGCGATATCTGTTGTACGGATCGTTCATAAAATGAACATTACTCACACCGTCTCCCACTTCGCTCCAATTCTTCTCGAATTGTCGATGAGATGGAACAGGAGGAGGTATGAAATTGGGCGGCAAGGATAAATTCAACGAAAAATTAGAATCGATACAACGAATTTGTGAGATTTCGAGAACGATCACGTACGGAGGGCGTGGAGGTGGCATAAGGAAAGCTGGAGTAAATTGAAACTGTGTGAAAAGGGAGGAAGAGATAATGTCGCCCAAGTACTTGATAGTTTGCGGCAGAAACTGAAGAGTAGCGGAAACGAGCATTGGGCCTAATGATGCGTCTTTGTTGAGTAGCTTTGATAGACTGAACGGAATAACGGTAGCACACTTTTGGTCTCTGATTTTTTTGTAATTATAATTGCTGAATACACCACGCTGGCGCTGGGTGAATGTACGTCGAATTAGACAGAGGCATAAGCCTTCAGACGGTGAAATTTGATTCTTCGTCAGCTTCTCGTTCCATAGAAAAAGACGCACAGCATTGCAAACAACGTTTTCTTGGAAATTCTCCATTGAATTGAAGCAGAGGTAAGCCCTAATGGCGGAATTTATATTTATAAAAGCTCCGTAATTTACACGGACAGTAGAGGTACTCCTAATCCTAATTCTATTCCACTTCAATTTATTATAATTTTGAGATAACTAACCAAATCAAATATGCGATAAATTTATTTTAAAATTAATCTTGAAATTAATTATATTTTATGTTTCACGCATCAAAAGAGTCTTTTTACATCGAAAAATAGCTTTTTGAAAAGAAAATAATTCAAAAATCAAAAATCGATTCAAATTCAATTAATTTGAGAAAAATCAATTATCGAAATTCGAAAGGAAAATAGAGTCGCCACCTAATTTTGCAAATAATTAGAAAACCAATAAATATTTAAAAAGGTCTAACAGAAAAATCCTTTTAAATCCAAAGAACATGTTCGGGTTCACATTTTCACTTCAAGAAGGTTTTACGCACTCGAAATGGCCGCTAAATGCGGTTATCCGGTGATTAAGTGTTGACTAACTTTTGACTTGAAAAATTATCTAGTTTGAAAATTGACTAATTTTGATTGATTTTGAAACTTGAAAGGATTTTACTAAACTAAAGCAATTGACTAAACTTTAAAAAATTAACCAAATTTGAAAACTAATCTAAAATGATGAAATAACATTTTTTTTATTTTTATTTTTTATATATATTTCCCTACTTTTATAATTTTTTTATTTTTTAATGAAAGCACTTTCTAAAAAGAAAAAAAAATTTGACTCGCCGGGAATTTAATTAGATTGAAACCAATAGTAAACAAAATGTTAGTATCCAAACAAATACAAATATATAAACAAAAATGAAATAGAAGAAAAGAGTTGAAATGATTCTGGGTCTTTCCCATTTTAAACTTGTTAAATTTTTTATTGCGACTTTTGCCTCCCGAGATCTGTATAACAACTTCTTTCTCCTGGAATTAGGCTAACTCGAGGAAGAGAAAGTTTGGACCTCCATGGCCCAAGGGAATGCAGGATGGTGAGCCCAAAACGGGCTCGGAGTATAGTTCATGCAAAGAAATAAAATAAGGATTAGTAACATAACTTCAAATGCTCAATCAATTCAAACTAGGATAATCATATACTAAGTATTAATAACGAGCGCGAGGAACAAGCGCAGACAAATATTTGACGACGAGTTAGAGGATAAACAAGAACTCAATTCAAATAATGATATGACCGCAAAGGAAAACATATACTGTGAATAACAACACAAAAGATTCAGTCATTGAACAGGAAGGCAACAGCTTGATTAGTGTAAAACAGGAACAACCTCATTTGACTTGTTAAAATAGAAGATAAGAGTAGAAGAGGAGACAATCAGTAAATCAAAATGAAACCGCATCAATTCACATATTGAAATTAATCGAACAGAACCATTCGAGACTACAGAACACAATAATACGTACTGAAATTCTGGTATTAGACAGCAAAACAAGATGCAAAGTCCGAAAATCTAAACTAACCTTAATCTAGCCATTTCAACATAAGGTTGCTAACTCATCAACAAACATGATCACAGAGAAATATAACCATGACTGATTCTTGATGTCGAAAACAACTTAAAACTTCCAGTTTGACGAAAGACCATCCTTTTAAAGCATGAAAATGAAGAAAGCATACTCATTCGACCCCAATAACCTCAAACAGTGAACTTAAAATGAGCAAAGCTTTTCGAACAGTTCAATCATCATATGTATAAACATAAATTTAAACACTGATCTTCCTTCTAAACACAGTAAACCCATAAGCACGTAGACTTAATAGCATCGTATAATCAGCAATGTGGCAACCATAAACATAACAGCATACAGCGCACACATTGCTTAAGGAGAAAACAGTAAATTCGAATGAGGATGTTACCTGTATCGGAGCAGCGAACTGAGGACGACGACAAGCTTGACAAAGCTTTGACACCACCAAAATCAGTTTAAGGCTTTTGACTCCGAAATCACACGTCTTGGTTTCTAAATCGACGAACGAGATTTGGCTAAGGTTTTTGAGATTAAGCGCGATTGAAAAATCGACAAAATGTTTTTGCCTTTCCTCTGTTTTTCTCCCTCGTCCCCCTTTTGAACTCGTTCTTCCTTCGATCCCCCCCTCAAAACCAAAACGAAAGAGATATATATAGCTCTCGGTTTAGGTTTCAAACGGATTAATTTTGAATTTGAAAAAGGGGTATGCATGACCGACAATGGATCGTGGAGAAGCGGGTTTGTCGGGTCTTGGAATTTGGGGAAAGGGTGCGGCGCTGCTAGGGTTTTAAAAGTTGAAGGAGAGGAGAAAAAGAAGGGGAAAGGGCAATGGGTTTGCGGCAGCTAGGTTTAGGGTTTTTGGTTGTGTTACGCCGAAAAATGGCCTTTTGAAAAAAAGAAAATAATTCGAAAATCAAAAATCGATTTAGACTCAATTAATTTGAGAAAAACCAATTCTCGATATTCGAAAGAAAAACAGAGTCGCCACCTAATTTTACG
>JAOTQJ010000111.1:4168911-4208444 GCA_025642045.1 Solanum sejunctum
TATGTGTTGTTGTATATTCTGGGAGCTGCTGCAGGTGAGGATAGGGCATAAAAACAGAGGAAACTCTGCCGGAATTTCGGTAGGATTTCTGAGACTTTAAGTTGGGTTTTGTGAGTTGATATTGGTTCAAGTGCCTAGTCGGCACGAGTCATGGCCCCGGGGTTGGGCTGTGACACTATCTATCTATATCTATACTATATTAAAGTGTGAAGACCCTTAGAAATGTTGATTGAACTTTTTGTCCTTCATTAAATGACTCCTCTTTAGATAAAATCGTCTTTTCATCATTTTTAATTATTATATTATTATTTTAATAATATTAAATATGTTAAAAATTAAATGGAGAAGATTTTCTTATTATGGTCAAATATCTACATAAAAAATCCATTTCCAACTAAAATTTTGATTCATGAAGAAAATATTTCTAAACGTCAAATAATAATAAACAAAAATTCAAAAAAGGAAAAAAAAATTCGAAAACATGCACAACAAAAAGTAGTCAAAAATAGGTTTAAAAATAGTCAAAAGAAATAGACAAAACCTTTCAAAAAAATAAAAAAAACATCATCCAAAAAAATAAAAATAAAAAAAGACTTCCAAAATAATAATAAAAAAGGTCTTTTCTTAAAAAAATAAAATAAAGAAACATCCCAAAATAAATAAAAAGTTTTACAAAAAAAGTTTAAAAATAGTTTTTAAAACTGGAGAAAATGAAAACATCCAAAAATTATGAAAAAAGGGCCAAAAAATTTCTAACAGCACACTAATTTTTATTTTAATAGATCATAAAATTTTTGTCCAAAATTATAGACAAAATTTTCTACTAACACATTAATTTTTTTTCTTTAAATAGAATCTTAAAATTTTATGGTGAACATGAACTAATATTTTTTACTTATTGTAGTTAAACTCTTACAGGTCATTTGGTTTGGATATAAGTTATGATAAATTAGTTATGTTGAGATAAGTTACGCTGTGATTAGTTATGTTGAGAGTAGTTTTTATTGTTTGTTTGGTTTGATATATTCAAAATACTATTAATGGTACAATTACTAATAATAAGTTGTTTGTTTACAAAAACACCCTCCACCTTATTTAATTTTCTTTTTTCATTTTCTTTGCAAGCCTTAGTTATTCATTGTTAAAAATAAATTTTCAACTTAGTTAACATATCTGTATTTATGCATTCTATGATCATGCCATGTGTTTTTAATATTAAACTTTCATTTCATTTAATTTAAAAAATAAAACTCTCATCTTATTTAGCTTTAAATAAATTTTTCATCTTATTTAACTTTAAAAAATAAAATTTTCACCTTATTTCGTGTAAAAATAAAACTTCCATCTTATTTAGCTCAAAAATAAAACTTTCATTTTAAGTTTACTACAAGCCAAAAAAAACATGAGTAATAAAATATTTAATTTAAAATATATAATTTAGTAGTGGAGTGAACATTTTAAGAGGAATCAATATATATATATATATATATTAGATAAATAAATTCAACTTATAATATATTCATACATAGAATTTATATTTACAAAATATTTTTTTAACAAAAAAATATAAAAATAACAATTAATTAAAGTAGTGAGTATTATTATAAATATTATTAAAAAGTATGTTAATACATAACATGTAACATTGGTGTATAAAAGTGAGTTTAAGAGGGTAGTTTTGTTATTTCATATACCTTATCCCAGGATAACAAGAGGGCTGGGATAAATTATTGCACCTTATGCAACCATACAAGCAATTAAAGGCCCCTAAAAATTATCCCAAGATTATCTTTCTTTATCTATCACATCAAACGCCCCCTTAGTATGTATGTTATAGCGATTAGCAATTCGACGTGATGCACACATGCATAGCCTGTGCTAGCACAACTCCAATATAAAAATTATTTTTTGAAAAAGTACACAAAATAAACCTAATTTGAAATTATTTACCCTTAATAGACCCAATCTAAACTATTTACCCTTAATGGACTCATTACCCAAACTATTTACCTTTCTACCCACTTGTCCCTTTTTATTTTGCATGCTAATGTCATGTTGACGTCAGTATAAGTACAACCAACGATATATACTATGGTGGTATATATATACTGTAGTGATATCATATAGAATGAGCTTAGTTTTTTGTGATACTTTGGTGGTATATTGATACCCAATTAGTATATAGGATTTCTTTTAAAGAAAAATTATTAAACTAAATTACTAGAAAATATATTCGTTATATACGCTGTCGGTATATTTATACCATATCAGTATCATATAGGATTGAGTTTAATTATTTGTGATACCCTGTTAGTATATGTATACCCTATTGGTATATCATACAAACAGGATGTTGATGTTAGCATGACGTCAATGCGAAAATTTTAATATTAAGGGGCAAAATTTTAATAGTATGGGGGGTACAAAATGTAAAGGGGCATATGAATGTAAATAGTTTGATTTAGGGGGGTGCAATCTTAGTTTTTCCATTATTGTTTAGTCCTGATTTAAAATTTTAAGTTGTTAATTATTGAGACCTATAAAAAATTTAATTTCTACCTATTTTGTTCGAATTTATGTTGCACATATAAAATTTTGAGAGCATATCAAAAATTTATTTATCAATATAAATGAACTTCTTGGTTTAATTATACTGTAATTATTATAATTAGCAATATTTTTTAACACTAAAAATAAGACAAACAAATTACAACGGAAGTAGCATAAAAAATTATGAACGTACTCTCAAGTTGCTCAAACAGACATGCTGACCTGGTGCCTGCTTAAGCAGCTCACGTGGCAAGCGAAGAAGCAGCTGAGCAGCAAGCATGACGATGACTCAATCGAGGCTCATCACTATTGCTTCTTATATATAATGGGGTCCACACCCATTTAATTATCAAAAAGAAAAGGCAAATTGCATTTGCCTACAAGTTGGTCAAAAAGAATCTACAATTTGCAATTGCAAATTGCAATGTCTTTCCATCACCCCTTTTCTCTGATTGACCAAGAGAAAAAGGTGGCCAGAAACAAGCGCCTATAAATAGAGGGTTTCTACTCTCATTTCAAACATACCAACAGAGAGAGTCACAAAAAAAATACATTGAGTTATTTCTTCTTGTGAGGTATACTATAAGCTATTTAAGAAAAATAGTTTGTGAAGAAAAATAGAGTGAGAGATATTGTTAGTAAGGTAAAAAAATTAAAAGAGGGTAATTCTTTTGTGTAAATGTTTTTTTTGAATATTGTACTCGTACCTATACGGTGTAAATTTTTTTACTGTAGTGATATCAGTTGCTCCTCTTGGCCCGTGATTTTTTTCTTATTTAAAAGGTTTTTCATGTAAAATTCTTGGTGTCATTATTTTGTTATTTTATTCATATTATTTTACCATATCTATTTTGTGCTAGTGTCTACATTTTTTCTAACAAACTGGTATCCGAGCCAAGGTTCTGTCTGAGTATGCTCTGTGGTTGTAGCACAGTCTGAACTTACACATAAAAAAAGAATTACTTTGGTTTACAAAAGCAATTTTTGGGGAAAAATAATGGAAGTCAACACTAGTAGAATGATCACTTTGAATGACCCTAATTACAACATTTGGAAGAGAAAAATAAAAGATTTGCTTTACATTAAGAATTTTTATTAACCAATCTTTGCCACTAAAAAACCTGAAAATAAAACGGATGAAGAGTGGAATCTATTGCATAAATAGGTCTGTAGATTTATTAGACAGTGGTTTGATGATAATGTGTTGAACCATATTTCTGGAGAAATACATGCTCGTACCCTATGGGAGCATCTTGAAAGTTTGTATGTTTGAAAGACTAGGAACAATGAAATGTTCTTAATAAAGCAGATGTTGAGTTTAAAATATAATGATGGTTCTCCGATGATAGATCGCCTGACTAACTCTCAGGGAATCATGAACTAGTTGTCTGCTATAGGCATTAAAATTGATGAAGAATAAAAGACTTTCTTCTACTTGGTTCCCTACCAGACTCTTGAAAAATATTTAGAATGTCATTATCAAATTCTGCTATGGATGTTGTGCTCTCTATGGATTTTGCCAAGAGCAATGTGTTGAACGAGGAAATGAGAAGAAAATCTCAAGGTTCTTCTTCTTTAGATGCCCTAGTGATAGGCCCAGGGGGAGAAACAAAAGTCGTGGTTCTCAGAATAGAGAACACAAGGAGCAAATCTAAAAGCAAACTTAAAAATGTTGAGTGCTATCATTGTGGTATGAAAGGGCACAAAAGAAGTTCTGCCGAAAATTGAAGAGCGAGAACAAAGAAAAAGAAGAAAACAAAGAAGATGGCAAAGAAAATTGCGTTGCCACCATTTCCACCGAAGATCTTCTTACCGTTCTTGATGCTCATCTAATTAATTTTTCTTGTGATGAGTCAACTAGGTTGTGGACACTGGTGCCGCATCTCATGTGACATTTAAGAAAGATTTTTTCTCTACCTCCAGGTGACTTTGGAACCTTGAGTATGGGTAATGACATTGTATCTAAGGTGGTTGGTATTGGTACAATCTGTTAAGAAACTAGTGTTGGAACTAAACTAGTTCTGAACAATGTGAAGTATACACTTGATGTTTGTCTGTACCTCATTTCTGTTGGGGTATTAGATGATGAAAGATATGTCAATATCAATGGTGGAGGAAAATGAAAACTCATTAAGGGTTCCGTGGTTGTGGCTTGTGGCGAAAAACGTTGTAGTCTATATTGGACTACTACTTCTACTTGTGCCAATATGGTGAATGCAGTTGAGGACAAATATTCTTCAACATTATGGCACAAGAGACTTAGCCACATTATTGAGAAAGGACTCAATGTTCGAGCCAAGAAGAAACTATTGTCAGATTTCAAAGGTGCTAAATTAGAAAAGTGTGAGCACTGCCTGGCTAGAAAGCAAAATAGAGGTTCCTTCAAGTCTAATCCTCCTTCAAGAAAGATAGAGTTGCTTGAGTTGGTGCACTCTGATTTATGTGGTCAAATGAAGACAAAGACACTAGGTGGTGCCTTATTCTTTATCACTTTCATTGATGATTGCTCGAAAAAACTTTGGATCTATGTCTTGAAGACTAAAGACCAAGTGCTAGGTATCTTTAAGTAGTTTCACTCTTCAGTTGAGAGAGAAACTGGAAAGAAACTAAAATGTATTCGTACTGATAACAGTGGTGAATATTGTGAACCGTTTGACGAATACTGCAAAAATTAAGGTATTAGACACCAGAATACTCCTCCTAAGACTAGTAATCTTAATGGTTTGGCAGAGAGTGTGAACAAGACCTTGATGGAAAGAGTTAGATGTTTGCTTTCTGAAGCAAAGTTTCCAAACTCCTTTTGGGAGAAGGCATTATTGACCGCTGCACATGTGATTAATCTATATCCTACTGTGGCTTTGCAAGATGATGCTCCAAATAAAGTTTGGTATGGCAAGGAGGTTGCTATGACCATTTGAGGGTGCTTGATTATAAAGCATTTGTACATGTGCCAAAAGACGAGAGGTCAAAGTTAGATGCCAAGACAAGACAATGCATCTTCGATGGATATGGCCTTGACGAATTAGGTTACAGGATATATGATTCAATTGAAAATCCGAGGTGTAGTCTTTATGGAGAATCAAACAATTGAAAATATTGAGAAAGCAAAGAAGCTGGAATCCTCCAGTTCTGATGGTATGGTTCATTTTGATGAATTTCCTCATGCAAGTGTGCATGATGTTGGTGGGCTCGATGATCGTGACATTGCCCAGGATCATGTTAAAGATTAATATATTGATATTGATAATAACAATGATGGTATTATTAATGATCTTCCAACTCATGAAGTTGTGGACGAACCAAATATTCCTCTCAGGAGGTCCACAAGACAACATGTTTTCTCATCTCGTTATTCATCAAATAAGTATGTGCTACTCACTGATGGGGGAGAATCTGAATGTTATAAGGAGGCTATGGAAGATGAACATAGGTATTAATGGATAGAGGCCATGCAAGATGAGATGAAATCCTTGCATGAGAACCACACTTATGAGTTGGTGAAATTGCCTAAGAGCATGAAAGCTTTGAAAAATAAGTAGGTGTTCAAAGTTAAAATCGAAGAACACACCCAGAAGCCTAGATACAAAGCTAGATTGGTTATTAAGGGATTCAGTCAAAGAAAGGGTATTGACTCTGATGAAATACTTTCAGTTGTCATGAAAATGTCCTCCATTCGTATAGTTCTTCGTCTAACTGCTTGTCTAAGTTTGGAGATTGAGCAGATGGATGTGAAGACGACTTTTCTTCATGGTGACCTAGAAGATAAAATTTATATGGAACAACCCGAGGGCTTCAAAGTGAAAGGTAAAGAAAATTTTATGTGCAAACTCAAAAAGAGTCTTTATGCCCCAAAGCAAGCTCCTAGACAGTGATACAAAAAGTTTGAATCTATTATGGTGGAGCAAGGCTCAAAAAGACTTCCTAAAATCATTGTGTTTGTACAAAAATTTTCTGATGATGATTTTATCATCCTAGTTCTGTATGTGGATGATATGTTGATTATGGGCAAGGAAACTTCCAAAATTGACAAGCTGAAGAATGAGTTGTGTAAATCTTTTTCGATGAAAGACTTGGGCCATGTCAAACAAATTTTGGACATGAGGATGACTCGTCTCAGAGATGAAAGGAAGATATATTTGTCACAAAAGAAGTACATTGAACGTGTACTGGAGTGCTTGAACATGAAGAATGCTAAGCCTGTTAGCACACCTCTTGCTAGTCATATGAAATTGAGCAAGAAGATGTGTCCAATAACAAGGAAGGTAAAAGAAAGTATGGCCAAAATTCCACATTCCTCTGTTGTTGGAAGTTTGATACATGCAATGGTATGCACTAGACCAGATATTGCTCATGCAGTTGGTGTTGTAAGCAAATTTCTCGATAATCCTGGAAAAGAGCACTGGAAAACTGTGAAGTAGATACTTAGGTATCTGAGAGAAAGCTCAGATAAATGTTTGTGTTTTGGAGGCTCCAGTCCAATGTTGAAGGGTTATACAAATGCTGATATGGCTGGTGACCTTGATAATAGAAAATCCACTATTAGATATTTGTTTACTTTTTCAGGGGGGAGTTATATCATGGCAGTCAAAGTTGCAGAAGTGTGTTGCACTATCTACAACTGAAGCTGAGTATATTGCTGCTACTGAAGCTAGCAAAGAGATGATATGACTTAAACAATTCCTTCAAGAGCTTGGGTTGCAGCAGATAGAGTATGTCATCTATTGTAATAGTCAAAGTGCAATAGACTTGAAAAAGAATTTGATGTACCATGCGAGGACAAAACACATAGATGTGAGATACCACTGGATTCGAGAAAAGATAGAGGACAAATCTATCCAAGTTAAAAAGATTTCTATAAATGAGAATCCTCCAAATATGCTGACCAAGGCTGTGACAAGAGATAATTTTGAATTGTGCAAAGAACTTATCGGTGTGAGCTCTTTCTGAAAAGATGAAAGTACCTCTTTCTAGTGTATGGGTCTGGAGGGGGAGATTAATGGGGTCCACACCCATTTAATTATCAAAAAGAACATTTGCCTTACAAGTTGCTCAAAAAGAATTGCAATTTGCAACTGCAAATTGCGATTTCTTTCCACCGCCCCTTTTCTCTGATTGGCCAAGAGAAAAAGGTGGCCAGCAATAAATGTCAATAAATAAAGGGCTTCTGCTCTCATTTCAAACACACCAACAGAGAGAGTCACAACGAATAATACATTGAGTATTTCTTCTTGTGAGGTATATCATAGGCTATTTAAGAAAAATAGTCTGTGAAGAAAAATAAAGTGTGAGCAATATTTTTAGTAAGGTGAAAAATCAAAAGTGGGTAATTCTTTTGTGTGTGTAGAAGTTTTTTTGAGTATTGTACTCATATCTACACGGTGTAAATTTCTTTACTATAGTGATATCAATTGCTCCTCTTGGCCTGTGAACCTACACGGTGTAAAATTTATTACTATAGTGATATCAATTGCTCCTCTTGGCCTGTGATTTTTCCCTTATTTAAAAGGGTTTTCACGTAAAATTCTTGGTGTCATTATTTTTTATTTTATTCATATTATTTTACCATATCTATTTTGTGTTAATGTCCGCGTTTTTCCAACAATACAATAGAATATGATGTATTTTTTTAAAATATTCCTCTTTCTCTTCTGCTATTTCTTCAAATAGGTAAGTGATTTTTCTGGACCAACTCATCGTCAAGAAGCTTCTGTTCTCCTATATTGCTTCCTATGATTTCAGTTGTTGCAGAATCATTTCTTTTTTCTGTTTCCCGTCTCCCATGCCTTGCCTGGCCTTCTCTTTGAATCCTTCTACCTCAAGCCCCTAACTTTCAAATTTGAAGTAGGTCTTCTTGTAATTCTAATCTCCACATGTTAGAAGAATAGGATTATGATCTGATCCTATTCAAGGTAACAAAGACTGCTTGACCAATAGGAAAGAATCCTCACAGTCAGCCAAATTGGAATCCGTCAGTCCTGGAGGCACTGTTGTGGGAATCAATTGGTTGTTTGACTTTGGCACGTCACTTCTTTGGTTTAACTTCTCAAAGAGGGCCTTGGCTTCTTCTTCTAAACCATGAAAAATGCTACAAAATCCTTGCTCAATTTAATTATGTTTCCTGCACCCATGATGTTGCATCAGACTTCAACCCATTAATGCACTCACTTGAATCAGATTGGGTAGCATCGCTTCTTCAGTTGGAATCAGCTCATTTTGTATATCTTCCCCTGTTTTCTCCATTCTCCTAGCTTCAACAATCAGTTCAGTTTTTGACACCATTGTCGGAGCAGTGATCACATCTATTCTGTGGTTTGGGTCGACCCTCTGCATGTGGTCCTCGACCCACTCTCTTGAAATCATCCCCCTTGCTTCATCCTCATAATTGAAACTTATCGCAGCTCTCAGCTCCTCTACAAAGTCCATAAGGGTGTTTGATGTTTTCCGTGAAAGGTTCAGCTGGAATCTTTTCCTTATATGAATTTTTTGGCTTTGAAGTTTTCTACCCGTTCTCAATTGAAAGAAAAGAAGGCCCACCTTCATTTAATAAAGGAGGCCCATTTTCATTTAAATGCAACCTCTTCTTTCTCTCAATATCTAAACCTGTCAAGAATCAACTAGTTAAACGCTATGCACTCTATATATATTTTCTAAAAAACCTTTATGAGAAACTTCCGCTGCAAGATTTTAGCTGTTCATACCTCCAAAGGCTCATCTCAAAAAAAATTCTTTCATACCCTTAAACAGTGGTAGGAAAGAGCATTTCATGATATTTATACAATTTTGAGGATATGTCAATGGTTTCACCCCTGATTTAGAAGGAATCTACAAAATATAGAGCCAAAGTTTCTGTGTCTGGCACTATTTGATAATGTTTTTGCTCACACGCTGATAAAGTATAGTTGATTGAATCTCCAATTCCACTTCCCTCCATGACATGAACTGAGATATTGACAGGAAACTTGAACACTATGGAAGCAAGAGATGCATGAGCAAAAGAATTAAGAGGAACCTGTCAATAGTAATAGCTGACTGAACTCCAGTTCCTTCTCCTTTCCAGGGGCGGACCCACGTGTTGGGTTGCTCGAGCACCCATTGACCCCGAAAAAGTCTTTGTGTATCCATATAGAAAATATGAAAAAATGGTATAAGGTTAGGCACCCACTAAACAAGAAGTTTTGAGGGTGTAGTGGTTCTTCATACCTTCTTAACGTTCAGGATGAGTTGCTAGACTTGGGTTCAAATCCCATTGGCAACAATTTTTTTCCTTTTGAGCATCCACAATCCAAGAATCCTGAATCTGCCACTGCTCCTTTCTTGTCACAAACTGAAATTTTGACACAAGTTGAGTAGATAAAATGGAGAGCGAACTGCACCAGCAAGAGGATTAAGAGAAACGACTTACATAGTTTAGCCATTGTAGAGCTCAAAAGACAGAAACAAGAAAGATTGGCAGCTGAATTCCAGGAGTTTATAATGTAGTACTAAATATATCATAGCAAAGATGGGATAGAATTAACTGCAAAATTCAGGTCAAATTAATTTTAACATCAGTGGCCATGACTAAGGGTTGATCTAGACTCTATTGAACTTGTTGCACTTCAACCATCCACTATAATATCAGATGATTAGGATAACAACAACATACCCAGTAAAATCCCACGAATTGGAGTCTGAGGAGGGTAGAGAGTACGCAGACCTTACTAATACCTCATGGAGGTAGAAAGGTTGTTTCCACGGTTTAAAAAAGCACACATTTGTGATGATTGGAGAAATGCAGTTTGCACAGAGTTGAAGTAATCAAAAGCAGATGCAAATCTTATACTGTGGAACATTGCCTTTGCACATGAAGATAGGAACTTGTTTTAACACATGAAGTTTTGCATTTCACATTCGCTTGAATCTCATATGCGTGGACTGATCTTCACATAAATTGGTTGTTTCCAATTTCACTAGACCTTGAGAAAAGGCAAATTAGAAGAATTAATAATGCTTATATCATTATGCTGAGCAAACCTCTTTACTACCATCAGTTAAGAATTTGAAAGAAACAGTATAGCCAGATACTAAATGGCATCTAGCACACGAAAAATATTACTTCTCTGTCATTAGACTTGAACACCAAGATCCATCACATGTCTGGACTTAAGAAAATCCTCTGGCTACCACCGTCCGCAGTGGGTGGTTTCATTAGACAAATCCCACCTTCACCCCCCATATTCCCATAACATGTCAAGATACTGAGGGACATCCTCAGTGTATTTACAGAATGGATTATTCCTATAATCATCAGGACTCACATTGCGTATGTTGGAACCGCCTTTCTCCTCCTCTTCCTCTTCAACCGGCGATACAATGGGGCATCAGGAGGATACCCTGTGAAATAGGGGAAGCATAATCTTGAAACTCAGTGAAAAGGTGAAAAAAAGATATTGCCCTCAACAGTTTGATAGTATGCCGCAGAAACAAGCAAGGAACCCAATGTTCCATAGCTTCGGTAAATCAAAAGAGATGACAGTAAAACACTTGTTCTTATTAATTGTGTAATCGTATTTCAAACAAGCGCATTCAAAAAGCTGAAGCATCATGAATGTACTTCGGATTATGATCAAGCATGAGCTTTGGAGCTGTGACATTTGATACCTTGTTAGCTTTTATCTTTTCGTTCCATAAAAAAAGGCCAAAGTGAGTTGTAGTCAGCGATTTCACTGATTCTCTTCATTCAAAATTTGCTGCCTTTTGCTTATCAGAATGCAGAGGTAAGTTCTAATGGCGAAATATTTATAAAGCCCTTAACTTGATTAAGTTTCCTAAAAAGTTGAGGCAATCCTAATGTTGTTTTAATCCACGTTTCCTAAAGACATATACATAAACGTGCCTTTAACTTGGCTCAACTGACATCTACGTACATTAGCTTTGGACGTGCACATAAAGACACTTAGACTTGTATAAAATTAAACAAATAGGCACGTTTGTCCCATGTGGTCTCCTACATAGCAATTTTATTGTCCTACATGGCGTCTTATGTGTATTATGCCACATAAGACGTCTGTATGTACTTGTTCAGTTTTATACAAGTTAAAGTGTCTACTTCTGCATACCCAAAATTGAAGGGCATAGATGCCAACTGAAATCAAGTTAAAGGGCATATGTATATCTTATGCCTTCCATGGAAACGATTAATTTTTCTTATGCCAACTTGGATGGCCCATCATATGCAGTGTTAAACTTTAAATAATGTATCTCATTTTTTATTTTATTTTTAGTTATAATACATAAACACGCCCTTTAATTTGCTAGTTGGCATAAATGTCCTTCAATTTTGAGTGTGCATAAGTGGACAATTAAACTTGTATAAAGCTGAACAAGTAGTCGCATGCACCTTAAATGGCTTCCTACTTGGCAATATGTGTCCTACATGTATTATGACATGTACAACATGTGTGTATGCTTATTTAATTTTATACAAGTTTAATTTTTTCCTTGTGCAAATTTAAAGTTGGTGTGTATAGATGTTAGTTGAGTTCAAGTTAATGACGCGATTATATATTATGTGGAGTTTTTTATTTGACTATAACAACAACGACAATATATCCAGTGAAATTCCTCAAGTGGATCTAGGGAGGGTAAGCAGATCTTACCACTACCTCAAGATTTTTGTATTTGACTATAATATGTTAATATAACTTGATATAAATATTGTGGACAAATAAGTTTTTCTTCATTCGATATAGTAAAATCAAAGCTTTTATAAGAAGAAACGAAGAAATAACAAGGGATCATTTGGTTACAAGTGTAGCAAGTAATAATCACAGGACAGAGTCATGCTTATTTTATTTTGTATTTGATTAATTTCTATGTTTAGCTTCAGTTGTGTAGCATGCTTGCTTTGTTGTGATTGATTTTTTTTTAAAACTCTGCACGTGTAAGCTTGTTATTCGATGTCAGGCCAAGAATTTAGAAAAAAGGTTTATCGGCAATCAAATGTGGTGAAAAATGAGAAAGTTCTATCACATTGTGTTCGATGTGAAAGAGTATGAACAAGGATTTTCACCTCATGAATGAGAGTGAATAAAGAAGTTAGTTCTGTCACATAAACGATTGGATGTGGTGCTAAATATGAAAGGTTCCCACACCAAGGAATATGGGTAAAGAAGCTTAGTTCTGCCACATTAGTGTCTCGATGTAGTGCAAAATAAGAAATTTTAACAAGGCTCCATAACTAGGATTAGATGCAAAAGTTAAAATTAAGTTTTGAAAAGATATGAATGTTAATTAGTTTAAGGAATTGCATAAAACAAATAAATTTGATGAGCAGAGATATAAATGATTGTGTAGGTGGTGATAGTAATGACGGTTTTAAACAAGCACACAAGGATTATGATTACAATGGTAGAAATGATGAAAGCAAAGTTTTCTTCAAATTCACTTTTAACTTATGATTTGGTAATAGCTAAAATATGGAGTATTCTATAAAAGGTAGATGCGGCCTTTGGACAAAAGCAACCCATCCTTAAGTTGCCAGTCAAAACCCAAATCTCCTAGCTTGACCTTATCATACAAACCCAACAGTTTTGCTGATTCCATAAGCTCCTAACAGATGGTGTCCAGTAATGCGGTACGAAGATAGCTAATATCATTCAAAGAAGGAACCTCAGGTGTCGTTCTAGATAAAGCATCAGCAACTTTATTGAAATAACCAGCCCTGTACTCCACTGTAGAATCGCAACCCGTGAGTTTGCTCAACTAGTGTTGTTCGAGGAGGTGTAGTGAGCCATTGCTTTTTATTTTTTTTAGGAACCATAATGAGCCGTTGTTCTAACAAGTATTTCAGCATATAATGATCCGTTCATACAAGAAAAGGGCGCCCGTTCAAGTATGGCCACCAATGTTGTACTGCCTTAGCAAGGCCAATCAACTCCCTCTCATGTACAACTAATTTTTAGTGACGAACTGCCTACTATCGGTTAAAAAATGCTATTGGTTGACCTCCCTGTTGCGAAACAGCCCCTATACCACCTCCTAAAGCATCACATTCTATAATGAAACTCATATTACAATCAGGCAGCCTTAGTACTGGAGCAGAGGATAAAGCTTGCTGAAGCTTCAGGAATCCAGCTAGGATCAAATCGCTCCACTGGGAGGAGTTTTTCTTGAGTAGACTAGTCAGACGTGCCGCCAACTATCCATAGTCGTGAATAAATTGCGACAGTAACCTGTCATTCCCGAGAATCCATGGAAGAGGGAATTGACTGAGGTTGAAGCCAGCCTAAAATTACTAGTCTTTTGCTCCTATCTATCCCAACCCCTGTAACAGAAATAATATGCCCCAAACATGCTACTTGAGTTGCACCAAAGCAACATTCGAATATTTTCAAATATAATTCGCGTACATTCAATAATGAAACACCTATTTCACGTGAACCAAATTGTCCTCCCAACTACTACTATCAATTAATATATCATCAAAGAAAACCAACACAAAGTGGCGTAACAATTCCTGAAGACCTCGTTCATCTAAGATTCAAAACCAACTCAAAGTGGCGTAAGAACTCATGCGGACTCATGAAAGGCCTCATTTACCAAAGGTCGAAAAGTAGATGAAACATAAGTGAGTCCAAAAGACATGACAAGGAACTCAAAGTGCAGTGATGAATTTGCAAGGCTGTCTTTTCCACATCTGCAGGAGACATGCGGACTTGAAGTATCCAAACCTCAAATCTAGTTTAGTAAAGTACTTGGCAGCATATAACTCCTCCACTACTGGAATTGGGAACTTGTCCTTTCCTGTTTAGCATTCAATTCACGATAATCAATACAAAGGCATCAAGATCCATCTAGCTTAGATACCGCTAACCCATGTGAAGAAAAAGGAGACTTGGTTGCATAAATCTTGTTGCAACATGTGGTTAAATTGGTTCTCAATCTCATCCTTTTGCCGATGAGGGTACCGATAAGGACAAACAAATACATGGGATGTTCCAGGCAGAAGACTGATGCGGTGGTCTCATTGTCTCAATGGAGCCAAACACTTAAGTTCCTAGAACAGATCATCAAACTCAGTCAAAAGCTATTCCAGTTGTTGCTCGTCCATAGTTGCCTTTCCGAACAGATGCAAAGCCGTCTCACAATACCATAGTTGTCCCTGAAACAAAATTGATTTTCCTTCCACCGAAAAACTCAGAGTAAGTTCTACAAAATCCAAAAGTATATAGGACCCAAAAAACTGTAACCACTTAACTCCTAAAACAATATCAAATCCGCCCACGGAATAACATAAGGATCTAAAGTAAAGGTATGTTCACCAACAAAAATTGTTACCCTTATGCAGACTCCCAAGCATGGAACCTTCTCTTCATTAGCAATGGAGATTCTAATATTGTGCAAGGAGAAAGTATCAAGGATCAATTGACTAGTAGCAATAGAACTTAAAAAATTGTGGGTATTTCTAGAATCAGTAAGACTAAGCATGTTTTGTCCGTTAGTAAGAGAAGGCAATTGCTTAGTTTTTTTTTTGATTTGCACTAGGTGTCCGAGTCTCTTAGAGCCCCGACTAATCCCAAGGGTGCACAGGCCCTCGGCAAGGAGTTCCCGCAAGTGCACCACGGTTAATTAAGGGAAGGCAATTGCATAGTTTGTGCATGCCTTTTACCTGTAATTGCATGTAAAGAAATTTCTAGGCACTATCTGGCACTTCTGGAATCGCTTCGTCAATTGAATTGTCCAACTCTAGCCAAAAATATTGCTTGCACTGGTGAGTGGCTGAATACTTCATCACGATTGTGGCAAAATACCTCAGCTCTACTCTCCGCCATTTCCACATGAGTTAATTGCTTGACAAAAGAGATTTGGTTGCTAGTCTGGATATTAGTCGAGGTAGATGAGCCAGTTAGACCAGTAGCAGACTTTCCTGAGTTTACTCTACTGCTATGACTTGTCCGGGACTGTTGTCCATGCAAATATTACTGACTTTTGCAGTTGTTGTGTTTGCACTAAAGCCCAGGCTACACTCACAGCCACCTAAGTCAGGTGGTTTTAGCAACGGCACATCCAATTTGATTGAATCATCCAACCTTGCCATGAGTATTCCTATTGCAGTATTCTAGAATAAACTCATCAGCCTAGCAAACTTTTTTTTGAAACTGATGATAAATTTAAACTGTACCAGATTGCCAAACATGACCAATCACCCACTGGATTGCCACTTTAAGGAAGTCCAAATTGCTGAAAACAACATCCTGAAGGTCTTCCCAACTCATTGGGCCCTTCACTCATTTAAGCTGATAAAATCATAATTGTATTTCTCCCAACATGTGAAACCCAACGACTCTAACCTTTTCCGCTTCTGTTGTATGTTAATTTTCAACAGAGTTGGTCAAAACAATGTGCCCAAATTAATGGGTCATTGGTGCCATCACAAGTAGAAAATCCAATCTTACATCCCTTGGTATTGTTGAATTGGAATTACCACTAATTTGATGATTTTGATCTGCCAGTTGAATAGGCAGTGTATTAGCTCTAGTAGGAGTAGTAGTTGATCTACGTGTTGTTGTGGTGCCACTCGAGTCAGTTCCGTGGATTGATGGTTTTGTGGAGGCAATTCCCGAGCCAAAAAATTATTCTTGAATGGCTTAGACAATTTTTTTGCTGAGACATTCCATTGCTGCAAGTTTAGAGTCTATTAGTGTTTATGTAATTGCATGTTCTTCTGGAGTCTAGAATTGATCTCACTGCCCATTGTGTCGGGTCTGATACCAAATTGTCAGGATTATTCGAGAAGCATCGAGTCAAATGACGATGAACAAGAAAATCAAAATCAATTGTTTTTTTTTATCTTCCCTTCCCTTTGTTCGTATTTCAAGATCGACCTAGTTTGTTCATATTTCTAATCCGACCTGTATATAAATTCAACTCGTCAAAAAGACGCTAAAACTTTAAGTTCAAATGGAAGAGAGAATCTTAATCTCTTATTTTTGGTTGAAATTCTACATACTTTTTATTCCTCCTATCCCCCTTTAACAGGAGTCTTATTACAATAAGAGGAAGTTCAATCCTTAATAAACTAGGAAACATAAATCACATTCTAGATTAATAACAATAGCTAACATAAATCCTATTCTAGAATAATAAGAAAACTACGAACAATATACTTAAATTCTTCCTATTTCTAGAATAATAAGAAACTACTAACAAGATAATTAAATTCTAAATTTAATTAGCTTCCTGTTGCACGTAAGTCTTGCCGACAAATGTATCCACGAGAACATATTCAAACATTAGCCTCCAACATATTATGTTTGCGCTTACAACGTCGATGTACCAAAAGGGGTGATTAATACAAAGGACAGATAGCTCCACAAGTTGGGCAGCTGTTGTTCTTGGATAGACATGGGAGGAGACACCTTGTATGAAACAAATGTGAACAATAAGTTGTAATCATTTCATTCTCATCTTTAAACTCTTATTGACAAACAGGGCAAATCTCATTCATTAGATCTTTGAAGTTAATAGCTGGACTTGAACACCAAGATCTATAACATGGCTGGACTTCAACAAATCCTCTAGCTACATCCACCACAATGGGTGGTTGCATTGGACAAGCTCCACCTTCACCCGTATATTTCCTTAACATATCAAGATACTGAAGGACATCATCAGTGTATTCACAAAATGGATCATTCCTATCATCAATAGCTCTCACATTTTGCACAGTGACAACCCCCCTCCTCTTCCTCGTCATCATTCTCAAACCAGTGATACAATGGGGCATCAGGAGGATACCCACTGAAATTGGAGGGCAAGCTAAGATCAACTGCATCAATTAGATTGACACAACGAGTCTGGGAGATTTCAACGACGACTACGTAAGTCGGCCTTGGCATTGTCATGGAAGCTTGAGAATCTTGAAACTCAGTGAAACTGAAGAGTAGCACAAACAATCAAGGAGCCCAATGATGCTTCTCTGTTCCGTAGCTTCGACAGATCAAGAGGTATGACAGTAGAACACTTCTCCTCAAGTGTGTAGCGACTGTACTCACAGTTATAACAACCACTTTCACAAGGCCGAAACATCAAGAATGTACTTCGGATTATGAACAAGGATAAGCCTTCGGACTGTGAAATTTGGTTCCTCACTAGCTTTTAGTTCCATAAGAAAAGTCGAAGTGACTTGCAATCAGTGGTTTCAGTGTTTCGTTCCATTGGAAATTGTTGATTTTGCTTATCAGAATGCAGAGGTAAGCTCTAACAGCAAAATATTTATAAAGCGCTTAACTTGATGAATTTTCCTAAAAAGTTATTTGTATATTAAACGTGCGCACAACCAAGGTAATCCTAAAGTTTTTCTAATCCAAATTCCGTAAAAAAGGATTAACTTGTCCCATGCCAACTTGGATGTCCCATCATATACTCCTAGCTGAGGTTATCCTAAAGTTGTTCTAATCCAAGTTCCGTAAAAAAGGATTAACTTGTCCCATGCCAACTTGGATGGCCATCATATACTCCCTACTGACTACTTCATTTGTCACATTTTTTATTTACATGTTACTTAATAAATTATGTGACTTAATGGTCATTCCTTATTTATTATTTTTAGTTACTTCAAATATTAATCTCACTTCAATAGAATACAAAAAAGGAGAGTTAATCTAAATAATCACAATATTAGATAATGTGTATACGTTCTTCAATTATGTTTCCTATGCTAATTAGTCGACAATTTTCAAAATAATTATTACTAAGGGCAAAAGGAAAGAATGTAATCAATTATATCTTAGCTTTCTAAAATGACAACCATGTTGGACCATAAATATTTAGGGCACGTTTAGCCATATGAGATAGATTCATGATCTGAAATTATGATATGAAATCATATCCTGAGATAAAGCTGAGAATCAAATACTTGATAAGACAATTAGCATTCTCTTTTTTGGGATAAATTATTAATTTGAAGTATGAAATCTATAGTGTAAGCAAGAGGCAAAATCTGAACAGCAATCTCCTGTTATTGGTTGACCCTTAGAAAGGAAAATATTTAATTGTTGCCCTCACATAAGCAGACGTAGATGCCCCTTCTATGGGAAAAAAAATCAATTGTTGAATACTTGAATATGTTAAAATATAAAGACATTTACCAGATAAAATCATACCTCCTACCGTCCCAATTTAAATGTCTTAGTTTGACTGGTTTAAGAATTTTTTAAATTTTCTAAAAGCTAGTGTTCTTCAAATTTCAATTATATTTTCCATCTTTCAAGTATGTAAGACTACCTAAAGTGTTGGATTGAGTCTGTCCACATGTGACGACCCTCAAGTTAGGAGCCTAGAAAGTGTGGAAAAGTTAGGTTGGAAATGTGCATGGTCAGTCGACGAAGCCAAGTCCACAGCCCGTGGTTTAGACCATGAGTCGTAGACCAGGCTCGTGGATGGGAACCCCAAGAAAGTTGAAAAAGTTTCTAAGTGTAAACTGGTTCACAAAGTCGTTCACTGCTCGTAGATGTGAATAGGGACCGCAGACAGGATCGTAGATGTGAGTCCCATACATGAAGAAAATTTGAAATTTCTAGAAGGAGAACCTCGATTAACAAGACGAATCATAGTCCCATGCATGACCCATAATCAGCCTTCGTAGATGGAGTCCAGCAAACTAAAAATTTTGATAAGTGTGGAAAGACTCCACGAGGCCATCCACGACCTGTGGATCGAAGTATGACCCATGGATAGGGGTTTCGTAGTTGGTGGTTGGTAACTAGTTTCTGAAGATTGAAAAATGAGAATAGGACAACGAGAACCACGGCTCGTGGTTCAATTCACGGCTCGTAATCGAGGTCTCGTGGATGGTAAGTCTGGCAGTTATAATGAAGGGAATTTTGTCCTTTATACCAATCCTAAACCTAAACTACATCATTTTGGTGACTTTTTATGCCCCTAATCAAGCCATAGAGCCCTGATTCCCATTGCTTTACTTCATTCTTCCACTTCCAAAAAATTTCTAAGGCATTCATCTTCTCTTAAGGCAAGGCAAGGAAGGCTACAGTTTCAATGGTCTCTTCCATAATAACAAGTTCCTTCTTCATAGGCTTACCCAAGGTATGTGAGTTGATTTGTGGGTCTCTTTTCACCCACAAAGTCCCACATTCAAGCTTTTACCTTTTATTTAAGTTCCCTAAACATTTCCATGCATACTAATGATGATTTCATAATATTTTACGTTATTGCATGTCTTCAATATTACCATATGATGCTTTACTAAGTATGTTCATCTGTTTTAAGTTGATAGTAATGACCCCAATGATATGAGTTTGAATGACGAAGTGTGGGTTGTTTTGCATGTTTTGAACAAGCATGATTTTCCCGTGTTCATGCATATCTCATATGATTTATGAATTATCCAACCTATGATTAAACCCACTAAGTTTCAGGTCAAACCTTGCATGATTTATGATAACGACTAGGGCATAAAAGAAAGATTTCATAGTGATAATTTATCAAGGACATAAGCATGTTGACAATGCCTTAAATGATAGTTATGATGGTCCCCAAGATGAAAGGATAATTTTTACTTGGTGGTTCCTTAAATTTCGACCTACTCTTGAGATTGCTACTTATGATTTTTGAGATTGCCACTTATGATTCTAAGTGTCCTAATTTGACTAAGCCTGTGTATTAAAGATTTCGTGGGATGACTTAACACCAAATGAGACATTGAGGTGGGGTTTGGTAAGGGAATTTATAAGCAACCCTTTGCCCTGTTAACTATGTGCCAATATATGAGCCCTTGTAGGCTAGGCTAGTGGATCAACGTAGGCCATTTATGATATATGATTATGTATGCTAAGTGATGGAGTTCCACCCGATAAGTGGTCTTCCTATGCCAACGTAGGGGGTTATGTTGGATTCCATGAAGTAACTCACATGGTCTTATATGTTGGTTTTAGTCTATTCCCACAATGTCTATGATCCATGTTTTTGTTCCATCACATGTATTGAGTTCATATATTATTCTTGCTCATATTGAAAGGTATTCACTGTGCATGCTTAAGCTCATGTTAATGTCACCTTTACTGTTCTATGCATGTGAGTCTTTACTTATTCTTTACTTATGAATGATGGCATTATAATTTCATGTTTGCTTTGCACCTCACATACTTAGTATATTCCAAAAATACTAACACATATTTTGCCTACATGATTTAACCATGTAGGGACAGGTGCTCCTCCCCAGCTCGTGGCTAGTCATTCCGACGTTCAAGACTCGTTTTATTGTGGTGAGCCCTTAGTTCAGGCCTCCACCAATTTCCTTTTCTTGCTATGTATTTTGGACTTGATATATATGTTGGTTTTGGGAGGCTTTTACTTTCTATGTTGTTAAAAGTTTGGAATCTTTTCTGTTTGACGGAAACCAAATGTTTACCAATTCCATTTATCTGGGGTTTAGTTGGTAGGTTTATGGACACTATGTATGTTTTAAATGTTCTCTTTATTCAGATGATATCCCATAGACCCTCCCCTGCTTATTTTCAATTTTTATGAGATTTGTGCCTATGAATACTTGATACGATAAGATGGCTTAGGTGAGGTTTCTATGGGTGTTTCATCCACCATGTTACGACTAGGCCCTAGGTCGGGTCATTACATTATTGATACAAGACTAACTTCATTGATTTTACTAAATAATTTCTCATTTTTGAGTGTCATTTGATATATTTACTCAAAATCATATGCAAATATATACTTCTTTGGGACCACTTTCTTGTCATCTTAACTATGTTGGAGTTTAGACATGCGACTTCATCTTGTGATTGAAATCAAGAAGTGAAATCAACATTTGGACATGTCATTTTATTTGAAATCATTAGATAAAAATATCATGTTCTCCAAAAAGCTTGATTTGAGGATTTTATATCATAGTTTCACATGTTGCAAATACAAAAATTGACCCACAAGTTTATATTTTATAAAAAAAAAAAGAAACCACCATGATTTTATATCATCCAATCATGTATGTCATCTATAAGCGAAATTAATAGCTGATATTTATTACTATTTCCAATCTTTAAATCATTTATATCGAATATAACCATTACTTTCACCAACCAAATATATAGTTGATATTGTTACTCTGACCAACCTTTAAGCCATTTATTAGTAGATATAGCAATTACTCTCTCCAACAAAATTTATAATTAATATTGTTACTCTTACCAACCTTTAAACTATTTATATTGTGAAATGTATGCTAAATGTGAGGAGATTGTCTATACTATGTGGGAGGATTATATTAAAGAGTAGTACACTACAACTCATGCTTAGTTTTACTTTTTTATTGAACTAAAGTTTGATCGATAAATGTTGTATTTTGTTAGAATAGCCTTGTAATAGTATATTATACTTGTGCTTATTTGGTAAGATTGTATAAACGATTGGGGCAACTTTGATAGTTTTCACAAATTTAGGGTTTTTTATGTTTATGAATAAAAAATACAACAACAGCCTCTCTACCTCGATGAGGTAGCGGTAAGGTCTGCGTACAACCTACCCTCCCCAGACCCCCACTTGTGGGATATAACTGGGTATGTTGTTGTTGTTGTTGAATAAAAAATACAACAACTTAAATTTCCAAATTATGTATCCAATCAAAACTTCAACTTTACCTCATATGATTTCATATCATGATTTCATCTCACATGTATATATAATCCAAAATAGTTGTCAACTTAGAAAGCATATATATAATTCAGTACGTTCTTCTATTTTACCCTTAGTAATAATTAGTTTTGAAAGTAATAAACATCAACTAACTAGCATTAGAAACATAAGTGAAGAACATAGACATACAATCCAATATTATAATTACTTAGATTAACTCATTTTGTATTTATGAAGAGAGCTTAATATTTCAAATAATTTAAGAAAATAAAAAAAATAAGGATATGACAATCAAACACATAATTTCTTAAGTGACGTATAGATAAAAAATGTGACAATAAAGTGGTCAAAAGGGATCAAATGATGGTCCATCCAAGTTGACATGGGACAAAATCCTTGTTTATGAAACTTGGATTAGAACAATTTTAGGATTACCTTGACTATGTGTATATGTAATATATGAGTAACTTTTTAGGAAAGTTCATCAATTTAAGTGCTTTATAAGTATTTTGCCATTAGAACTTACCTCTGTAGTCTGATAGGCAAAATCAACAAATTTCAATGGAGGGAATCAGTGAAACCGCCCACTCCAAGTCGCTTTGCCTTTTCTTATGGAATGAAAAGCTAGCGAGGAACCAGGTTTCATAGTCTGAAGGTTATGATTGTTCATAATCAGAAGTGAATTCATGGATTTTCAACCATGTGAATGTGATTGTTATAAATACGAGTACAGTCGCTATACACTGAGGTGAAGAAGTGTTCTACTGTCATCCCTTTTGATCTGTCAAAGCTATAGAACATAAAAGCGTCATTGGGTTCCTTGATTGTTTATGCTACTCTTCACTTTCTGCTGTAAACTATCTCACAGTTGGGGAACGACATCCTATTTCGCCTTTTCACTAAGTTTCAAGATTCTCAAACTTTATTGCCATTACCAAGGCCGACTTACATAGTCGTTAAAATCTCCCAAATTCGTTGTATCACTTATACTGGTAATGATGATCTAAACGCTTCCCCCGATTTCACAGGGTATCCTCCTGATGCCCCATTGTATCGCCGATTTGAAAATGTTGATGTGGAAGAGAAAGGGGTTTTCCATATGCACAATGTGGGTGCTTCTGATTATAGTAATGATCCAATTTGTAAATACACTGAGGATGTCCGTGAGTATCTTGACATGTTAAGGGAATATACGGATGAAGGTGGGGGTTATCCAATAAAACCATCCATTGCAGCGGATGCAGCCAGAGGATTTGTCAAAGTCCAGCCGTGTTATAGATCTTAGTGTCCAAGTCTAATTATTATCATCAAAGATCTAATGAATGAGACTTGCCCTGTTTGTCAAGAAGAGTTTAAATAGGAGAATGAAGTGATTAGAACTTGTTGTAACAACGCCTTTCATAAGAGGTTTTTGGTGTCATGGCTATACAAGAAGAACACATGCCCAATTGTCGTGTTGTCTATCCCTTGCATTATTTGCTAATTTTGGACTGTCAACATTGAAGTTGCAAAAATAACATGTTAGAGGTTAATGTTTGAAGTATGTTATAGTGGATGCATTTGTGGGCAAGACTTACATGAGATAGGAACCCAATTAGATTAAGCATTTACTTATATTGCTAGTAGTTCTCTTATTATTTTAGAATATGATTTATGTTAGTTATCGTCATTAGTCTAGAATAGGATTTATGTTTCCTAGTTTAATATGGATTGGACTTCCTAATGTTGTAATAAGATTCCTATTCATAGGGGGATTTGATGAATAAGAAGTACGTAGAATTGTAGCCAAAAACAAGAGATGGGGGTTCTCTCTTCTATTGCATTCTTTAAGTTTCAGTTTCCCTTTAAGCTGAATTTATATACAAAATAGGTCTAGAAATATGAATAAAGGGATGGGAAAATCAAAGGCAATTGATTTTGATTCTTTTGTTCATTATCATGTGGCTCAGTTCTTCTCTAATAATTCCAACAATTTGGTATCAAAGCCTAACACAATGGGCGATGAGATGAATTCTAGATTACAAGAGAACATGCCATTAGAGAAACACTAATGGACTCTAAACTGTCAGTGATGGAACAAGGCCTCAGTGAAAGAATTGCCCAAATTATTAAAGAACAATTTTCTGGCTTGGGAATTGGCTCAATAAAGCCCTAATGGAACTGAGTTGATTACACCTCAATGACTGTAGATCAACAACTCTGCTATTAGAGACAATACACGGCCTATTCAACTAACTGATTAGAATCATCAAACTAGTGGTAATCAAGGATGGATTTCCTACTTATGATGGCACTAATGACCTATTAATTTGGGACATCATTGTGAATAATCTTTTAAAAATCAAAATATAACGGGAGCAGAAAAGGTTGGAGTGGTTGGGCTTCACATGTTGGGGGAAGCGCAATTATGGTATTATTAGCTTAAATGAATGAAGGCCCAATGAGTTGGGAAGACTTTGAGATGTTTTTTTAGTGATTTGGATCTCTTGAAAGTAGCAACCCAGTGGGTCATTGGTCATGTTTCTGCAAATTTGTATAGTTGAAATTATCAACATTAGTTTCAAGAAAAGTTGGCTAGGGCTGATATGTTTATTCCAGAAAACTTGCAATAGGGATATTTATGGCAAGGTTGAATTATTCAATCAAATTGGATGTGTCGTTGTGCAAAACACCCGACTTATCGAGGGCTATGACTGTAGATTGGCTTTAGAGTAGAAAAAATACTACAAAGATTCAGAAACATTCGCATGTGTAGCAATCCCAGACAAGTAATGGTAACACAGTAAACTCAGCAACGTCTGATACTAGTCTAGCCGGCTCATCCACGTCAGCCAATGTCTAGACTAGCAACCAAACCCCTTTTGTTATCGATTAACTTGTATAGAAATGGCAGAGAATAGAGCTATGGGGTTTTTCTACAATTGGGAAGAACAGTATTTAGCCACTCACTAGTTCAAATGACTTATTTTCCTGGAATTGAATAATTCAGTTGACGGCACGATTCCAGAAGCTCCAAAACTAAGGTATTGTGATCCCCATGAATTCACAACATATACAATCTTATAGTGGTAACGTTTTCTAGTGCATAGCATGCAAGATCAGTGTTGGGTATCGTCTAAATAGTTGGTCCCTAAATAGATGAATCTCACTTCCTAACTTGATTCGTCCACGATTGTAACAATACCGACCCTTATTATGGATCCTAAATGTTAGTGAGGCCCAAGTGGAAAAAAATGAATCTCCATTGTTTTATTTTTTTTCTTATTCAATACCCCTTGATCCAACAAATAAGAATAAGACAAATTCTAGTGTTTGTAATTGTTAAAAAGTAATCAACACAAAAAGATGAGCAATACATGCATATACGTTATTAAAGAATTACTAGTTGTTAAGTCAACTTTAATTTGTTGATTCTTCATGATTTTCACAATCCTAGTTGCAGATTTAACTATTCATGCTCATAGGGTGATGATTATTCAAGCATAACCATGCACTTACAAGTTGAATAAATAAAATATGGAATCTTCAATTGAAATCAAGACTCACACGTCACCGAACAACGTGCAATCAATTTCAAAAATTAAGAAAGCCAAATGTATGAATGAACCCTTGTTCCTAGTCAAGACAGTAAAAATGTCACATAAGTAATAAATGAAACCTAAAAACTTATTTATAGACATTAAAAATCCAATCCAAGTTGAGTTGGGAAAATTAAATTCGACGCCTTCCACGAACTCATCTACGGTTTGTGGATCCATTTATAGATCCTTGTTTGCTAATTGGATCACCAGTGCACAGTCTCGAGATTTTTGTCACATTGATGCTTGAATCTGGTGAAAATATGGAAAGAAACCTACATCAAGAAGGGGGAATGTAAAGACGTTTACATATGTCGCATTAGCGTCATGTCTACATAAAATTTAATGAACAAAGCAAATGGCTAGAATAGTTAAGTAATAAAATTATGAATTATGGTAATAGGAATGGAGTGAAATAATTGTAGAAATAGAACTCAAGTGCCCCCAACAGAACTAGCTGAAAGTCGTTAACTTCCTCCTCACATTGACATTAGATCCCACCATTTTTTCTTTTAAAACTTTGGCAATTATCTTGTACACCCCAAAGTTCAGCCTAATACAACTCTTGCCTTGTCTAGAATAAGGGCCACAAAGATGGCATTAGTACTTCTTTCAAACATATAGTGCTCATAGAAATATTGCAATGTTCCCATGATGTCCTCCTAGACCAAATTCCAAAATGTCTGAAAAAAGTCAATTATGAAGCAAATGATGATGGTCCAAAAGGGGTGAATAATGCAAAGAATATACAACTCTAAAAGTTGGGCAAGTGTTGTTCTTGGATAGCCATGGGAGGAGACACTTCGTATGAAACAAATGCGAGCAATAAGTTGTAATCACTTCATTCTCGTCTTTAAATTCTTCTTGACAAACAGGGTAAATCTCATTCATTAGATCTTTGAAGCTAATAGCTGGACTTGAACACCAAGATCTATAACATGGCTGGACCTCAACAAATTCTCTCGCAACATCCGCCGCAATGGGTGGTTTCATTGGACAAGCCCTACCTTCACCTGTATATTTCCTCAACATATCAAGATACTCAAGGACATCATCAGTGTATTCACAAAATGGATCATTCCTATCATCAGCATCACTCACATTTCGTAGAGTGACAACCCCCTTCTCTTTCTCGTCATTCTCAAATCGGTGATACAATGGTGCATCAGGAGGATACCCTTTGAAATTGGGGGGAACGCTAAGATCAACTTTATCAATTAAATTGACAGCACAAATCTGGGAGATTTCAACGATGACTATGTAACTCGGCTTTGGCATGGCAGTGAAGCTTGAGAATCTTGAAACTCAGTGAAAAGGTGAAATGAGATATCATTCCCTAACTGTTCGACAGTTTGCGGCAGAAACTGAAGAGTAGCAGAAACAAGCAAGGAACCCAATGATGTTTCTCTGTTCCATAGCTTTGACAGATCAAGAGGGATGATAGTAGAACCCTTCTTCTCCTAGAGTGTGTAGTGATTGTACTCGTATTTATAACAACCACATTCACAAGGCTGAAACATCACGAATGTACTTTTGATTATGAAAAAGCATAAGCCTTCGGACTGTGAAATTTGGTTCCTCGCTAGCTTTTCATTCCATAAGAAAAGTTGAAGTGACTTGCAGTCAGCAGTTTTAATGATTCGTTCCATTGGAAATTGTTGATTTTGCTTATCCGAAAACAGAGGAAAGCTCTACCAGCAAAATATTTATAAAGCGCTTAACTTGATAAATTTTCCTAAAAAATTACTTATATATTACACATACGCATAGACAAGGTAATCCTAAAGTTGTTCTAATCCAAGTTCCGTAAAAAAGGATTAACTTGTCTCGTGCCAACCTGGATGGCCCATCATATACTCTTTGCTGACCACTTTATGTGTCACATTTCTTATTTACATGTTACTTAACCACTTTATGTGTCACATTTCTTATTTACATGTTACTTAATAAATAATGTGTCTTAATGGTCATATCCTTATTTATTATTTTTAATTACTTAAAATATTAATATCACTTCAATAAAATACAAAAAAGGAGCTAATCTAAGTAATCACAATATTGTATAATGTGTATATGTTCTTCACTTATGTTTCCTACTATATGCTAATTAGTTGATGTTTATAACTTTCAAAAATAATTATTACTGACGGCAAAAAGGAAAGAATGTGATCATTTATATCTTAGTTTTCTAAAATGACAATCATGCTGGACCATAAGATTTAGGGCACATTTATCCATGTGAGATGAAATCATGTTTTGAAATTATAATATGAAATCATGAGATAAAGTTGAGTATCAAATGCTTGATAGGACAATTAGCATTCTCTTTTATGAGATAAATTATTAATTTGAAGTATGGAATGTATAGTGTAAGCAAGACGCAAAATCTGAAAAGTAATGTCCTTCTATAGATTGACCCTTAGAAGGGAAACTGTTGCCCTCATATAAGCAGACGTTGATGCCCCTTCTATGGAAAAAAATCAATGGTTGAATACTTGAATCTGTTGTTAAAAGATAAGACATTTACCAGATAAAATCATACCCCCTCCCGTTCCAATTTAAGTGTTTTAGTTTGACTGGACGTTGAGTTTAAGAAATTTTTTAATCTTGTGATCTTACATGTAGAATGTTGGAATTGAAAAACTTACTAAATATGAAAGAGGCACTCTTTTTGGGGACAGACCAAAAAGGTAAGTAAGACACTAGAATTGGGATGGACGGAGTACTACTCCAGTTTCACAGTAACCAGTTACATAGTTCACCCATTATAGAGCTTAACAGAGAAACAACACAGAATTAGTAGCTAACTTTCAGCTGTCATACTTAATTGCCAAATATATCATGGCAGAAATGGGATAGAATGAATTCAAAACTCAGGTCAAGTTAACTTTAACATCAGTCTGCCATGTCTCACAGCTCATCCAGACTCTATTTAGCTTGGCACACTTTAACCATCGACTATAATATTCAGTTTGCACAGAGAAAGTAATCAAAAGCAGATGCAAACATTATACTGTGGAACATTCCCTTTGCATATGCAGTAGGAACTTGTTTTAACACATGAAGCTTTGCATTCCGTATTCGCTTGCACCACATTCCCATTCATATGCATCACATAAGATGGTCGTTTCTAACTATGCTAGACCTTGAGAAAAGGCAAACAAAAAGAATTAAGAATTCTTGTATCATTATGCTAAGAAAACCTTGTTGCTACTGTCTAGTTAACAATTTGAAAGAAATAGAACAACCAGATGCTGAATGCCTTCTAGCACATGAAAAAAAATTACTTTGGTTTCACATTAACATTACCCAACACATTTCGAACACACAAACAGTCACTTTACTAAAATATGATACAAATAAAACAAGACAAAGAACATCATTTCTGTAAGCAGCAGCACTCAACAAAAACCTCCTCTTCCTCTTTGTCATTATCAAACCAATGATACAATGGGGCATCAGGAGGAATGAAATTGGGAAGCATTAAGAGCAAGTTTTGGAGATTTCAACAGTGATTACATACCCATTAAAGCTTGCGAATGTTGAAACTCTGTAAAAGGGGGAAAACTGATGTCACCCTCCAACGGTTTGATAGTATGCGGCGAGCAGAAACAAGCAAAAGAGAATAAGTAGGAATAATGAGCTAAAACATTCAAGTGTTGAATAAAATAAAAAAAAGGATTTTTATTTTATTTTTTATGTTTTAACATTAATGTTTTAATTATGGGTTAATTAGGGTTGAATTGAAATATTTAAAAGTTTGGGATCAAATTAAAAAGTAAAAACTTATAAACAAAAAGAACTAAAAACCCTACCCGTCCCATGATCATCAATCTTCTTTAGCTTTGCTTGTCAAAGAAAGTCATGTCTTTTCTTCTCCATTCTCTTCCCTTTCCTCTACCAAAGAATTTCCTTCTTTGAACATCCTTTTCTTTCTTTTCTTCCTTTCACAGGTACACAAGATAAGCAAGTAGGTTGTCTCTTTGTTTTCCTCATCTTTCTTTTCTTCACTTCACTATTTGAAGGTAATTTATTTATTTTTTTAATCATATTTTTTTGAAGAAGTTGTTTAAATAATTACAAGTTATTTATGTGTGTTTGTTGTTTAAACAACATTTTAGATAAATAACTAGTAATTGTATCATTCAAAATATGAGTGTTTAGCATAAACAATATTTAGTTGTTTAAGCAACTAATAGTTGTTTTTACAAAAACCTAAAGTGGTGCATCTTGATAAAAAGAATCTTTCAAAAGGTGATTAATTTGTGACTGAATCAAGCCTCTGTGATGTTTACATGTGAACATGACTGCCTATATAAATACAAGTTGTTTACCAATGATTGCTTAGTATAAACAACTTTCAATTATTTAAACAACTAAGAGTTGTTTAAATGAGAACCTCAATTAGACATTAATTTATTTATTATATCTGAAAACATATTAATATATATTGACAAAAAAGGTCTTTCAATGGGTAATAAAATAGATAAACAACTAGTGACTATGTAGATCAAAATATAATTGTTTAGCATAAAAATTGTAAGTTGTTTAAGCAACTATGAATTGTTTATACTAGAAAAATAATTTGACGTTAATTTATTGATCACATTTGAAATCATATTGATACATCTTGACAAAAGAGTCTCTCAAAAAGTAATTAATTTTAATATATTGGTTTGATCACAATTAATCACAAACCCTCGATTCTACTAATAAATAATTTAATCATATATAACATTAAATTAGTGGGAGAAAGTTGGCTTGTGTAACACCCCGTGAAATAATTAAAACTCCCCTAAAGTTTATCGTGCGCGCAATATGTCTTTCCAAACTTCGATGGAAAATCCGAGAGCAAATTTGCAATCAGTGCGAAAAACGTGAATTAGTTTTTTCAAAGACAGCCAAAAATAGTGAGATTTTGTGCTCCTTCTGCGACATGGAGAGGACGCGGAACCACACTTATATTTGTTTGAAAATTCGATGAAAATAAAAAATTCGCGAAAAAGTGTAAAATATGCACTAGTGCGCATCGGACACTAGTGTGTGAGATGCAGTTCTTTTTTTTTAAATTCGAGAAGGGAAATTTTGTCCTTCCCGATATATTTTTATATCCCCAGGTCGATTTTAAAACGTGAATTCATACCAAAAGGGTTTAGACCCGTTCTTTTTCAAAGATTTTTATGCTAAGTCTAAGAGAGAAGAAGGAGAAACAAGTGAGGGTTCTACAAAGGATTCGATTCTTAAAGAAAATCTCCATTCCCAGGTATGTAAAGGCTACCCAAATGCATGGAATTGTTCTTCCATGCGCCAAGAAAGAGTTAGGATGTATGATTGATATTTAAAAGTCTTAAATTGTAAATTCTTGAAAGTTTCTTGATTTTTGCATATAATTCTTGAATATTATCTTGAGTTCTTGATTTTATGCTTTAAACTATACTTTTAAATCCCGCATTGATGATCATCACGCACAAAGTTTATTGTATGTTTCATTACTATGTGATTATGATTTACCCTTGCAAATTTTCTCTGTAAACACTTGAATAATGAACTTAGGGGGATGTTTAGAGACTTGATTGTAGTTGATTGAGTATGAGTCCTGAGGTAATGAGTGTTGATGACTGTGATAGCTGAAATTATACTGATAGAGTCAGACGAACATATTCCCTTGAATTTGAAAGGATAATCTTGCCTGTAGAGGTTAAGTGATGGGAATATTGATAAACTTATGAGCATGTTGAGTCTTGGGAGGAGTATTGAGCACCAAAAATGAGTAAGAGTGAGTCCCACTCGTACTCATTTCCTACATGGCCAGCGTAGCAGAGGATTGGACCGTGAGAACGAATGTTTCCTTATTCCCCAAAAAGGACTTACTATGACTATAAACCCCTGATGTATACACTTTTACCCCGGCAAGATATTAGCCAGATGCCGCAATGATATTGCTTCGTTGTACCATCACCGGATCATAGGTAATAGGTATAGGTCAGAGAAACTCCCAGATAGGTTTCATGATGGTAAAACTCTGATGTGATATGGTGGTTTGATGTTTGATGGATAGTGAGGTGATAATGTCTTGTCCCTTACTCTGTGGTGAGGCTGAGTGATTGATGAGAGACTTTTATAATGTTTCCTTTTCTTTAGCCTATTTTATATACAGTACATTCTATGTACTAATGCCCCTCTAGAGCTATATTATTTTATGATACAGATACGGTACACCGAAGACTTCAGCAGCCCATTCGTTGAGGTTCAGAGCTTTGATCTCAGTCTGTGGTGAGTCCTTCCTAGCATTTGGAGGCTGGTTAATTATTTATCTTTATGATAGTATTTCTTTTGATTGTGGTACCCATGGCCTATCATGGTGCCTTCTTAGATATTAGTTATAGAGGCTTCATAAACATAATAGATAGTGTCAGGATTGTTTTATCCCTGTTCCCTTTCTTTAAGACAATTACTCTTATTATCTTATAATAGTTGGTTATTTTATTGAATCTTCTGCATATGAATGGATGGAACGATGGCGATGAGACTAGGTGATCCATTTGGGGACTAGCGATAGTTTTCGAGTGCCAATCACATTTAGGGTACCCTCCCAGGATGTGACAAACTTGGTAGCAAAGCCCAGAAGAGTTCGAGTGTCTAGGGGTCTATAAAGCTGTGTCTAGTAGGGTATTGTTTGTGGGTATGTTGTGCACCACACTTCATAAACAGGAGGGTATAGGACATTAGGAAGTATTACCCTTCTTCTATGATCTGAGTTTATTCTATAGAGTTAACTTGTGAAATTCTGGTTTTAACTCGTGCGTTTTACACTTACAAAAAATATCGCCAAAGAGAATTGCCTCTCAGAGAGATACCCCAACTCCCGTTGCTGAGAACATCCAACAAGAGGTTTTGGTTCAGACTAAGACCATAAGACGGGGATGCCCTGCTAGGACTACTGAGGTCCTTCAAGCGCCCCCTGCTCAGCACTAGCTAGCTCCTACTACTGAGGCAGAATTTCGAGGTGCCATCACTATGCTGACACAATTGGTGGCCTCATAAGAGAATAACTTGGTTCCCAGGCTCCTAGTTCTAGCTCGCAGGAGCTCTCAACTGCAACCCGACTTAGGGACTTTTTGAGGATGAACCCACCTGTGTGTACAGGGTTAAAGGTGGAGAAGGACCATAGAATTTTATTGATGAGATGTACAAGGTTCTAAGGGTTATGCATGGAAACGAGCTTGAGGGAGTAGAGCTTGCATCCTACCAGCTGAAGGACATGGCTAATGTGAGGTACACCTAGTTAGAGGGGAGTGGAGGTGAGGATACAAAGCCTGCCTCATGTGATGAGTTTGAAGCCGCCTTCTTCGATCACTTCTTTCCTCAAGAGTTGAGGGAGGCGAAGGCAGAGGAGTTTGTGAATCCGAAATAGGGAGGGACGACTGTGAAGGAGTATAGCCTTAAGTTCATCAAACTATTTAGGTATGCTCCAGAGATGGTGAAAGATATAAGGCAGAGGATGAGGAGATTTGTGTCTAGCGTAGCTAGACACATGCATAGAGAATGTAAGGCGATGGTGCTAATTCCTAGTGTGGACATCTCCAGACTTACAATGTATGCCCAACAGACAGAGCAGGATAAGAAGAGGGAAAAGAAGAGCACCTGAGCATAAAGACGAAGTCAGAGGGACACGAGCCTAGCCCCCAGAGGTAGAATAGGAGTCACAAATCATATTTCCAGAAGAGATCATCACATACACACCATCTGCAGTAAGTGTACCTGTACAACCAAGTAGGTATGACCAAAAATCTTAGAGTTATCAGAATTTAAGGACCCCGAGTGCCCAATCCTAGGCTAGTGTAACTCAGGGCCCGAGGGGAAATCCACCTTATGGCACTTGTAGGAAACTCCATTTGGGTAGGTGTTGTCTGGGCATAGATGCTTGTTTCCTATGTGGGCAGGCGTGTCACTTGCAGCAGGAGTGCGCGAAGAGGAAATGAGGCGAAGAGAACAATAGAGCTCAGTCTTCGATAGCACCTCCAGCAGGTAATCGGTAGAGAGGTACTACTACTATGGGTACAGGAGGCAGGACAAAACCATCTTTATGCTATGGGTAATCATCATGAGTAATAGGCTACACCGGATATTGTCACAGGTATGCTTCGTGCCTTTACTTATGATTGTTATGCCTTGATTGATCCAGGTGCCACCTTGTCTTTTGTAAACCTTTATGTGGCTAGAAAGTTTGGTATTCTTCCCGAGTGTTTGCTTGAGCCCTTTTCTGTTTCTACTCCTACTGGTGAGTCTATCCTATCTGAGAGGGTTTACAGGGATTGTGTGGTGTCTATTTAACATAGAGAAACTTTAGCTGATTTGATAGAGTTGGAGATGGTTGATTTTGATGTAATAATGGGCATGGATTGGCTTAACGCTTGTTATGCTTCTGTTGACTGTAGATACCGAATTGTTAAGTTCCAATTTCCTAATGAGCCTATCTTAGAGTGGAAACATAGTTCTATTACCCCTAAGGTTAAATTCATATCCCACCTTAGATCTAGAAAGTTGATATCCAAGGGTTGCATTTACCACCTCGTACGAGTAAAGTCTGATGATGTTGAGTTTCCTACTTTTGAGTCAGTCCTGATAGTTAATGAGTTTCTCGAGGTGTTTCCTGATGATTTTCCCAGAGTCCCTCTTGATAGAGAGATTGACTTTGGATTGATGTTCTCCCTGAGACCAAACCTATCTCAATTTTGCCCTATAGAATGGCCCCTGCAGAGTTGAAAGAATTGAAAGAGCAATTAAAAGACTTGTTAGAGAAAGGTTTCATAAGGCCTAGTGTCTCACCTTAGGGTACTCCTATCCTATTCATGCATAAGAAAGATGGATCTTTTGAGGATGTGTATAGACTATCGGCAGTTGAATAAGGTTACCATAAAAAATAAGTATCCTCTTCCCAGAATAGATGATCTTTTTGACAAGCTTCAGGGTGCTACTTGTTCTCCAAGATAGACATCAGATCGAGTTACCATTAGTTGAAGGTGAGGGAAAGTGATATTCCAAAGATAGCCTTTAGGACACAGTATGGCTACTTTGAGCTCTTGGTCATGTCTTTTCGGTTGATAAATGCACCTGCAGCTTTTATGGACTTGATGAACAGGGTATTTAGGCCATATCTTAACATGTTCGTGATCGTATTTATTGATGACATCCTAGTGTATTTGAGGAATGAAGAGGAGCATGCTAATCACTTTGGAGTGGTTTTGCAAACACTTAAAGATCATGAGTTGTATGCAAAATTCTCCAAGTGTGAGTTTTGGCTCAAGTCGGTGGCTTTCTTAGGCTATGTTGTTTCGGGAGATAGCATTCGGGCGGATACACATAAGATTGAGATGGTTAAGAACTGGCTAACACAAACTTCTCCAACAAAAATGAGATGTTTCTTGGGTTTGGCCGAGTACTACCACAGATTTGTGGAGGGCTTCTCTTCTCTATCAGCCTCTTTGACACAGCTGACTTAGAAGAAGGCTAAGTTTCAATACTCTGAGGCATGTGAAAAGAGTTTTCAGGAGTTGAAGATTAGGTTGACCACAACGCTAGTATTGACCTTGCCAGATGGGATAGGTGACTTTGTAATATATTGTAATGCACCCAGAGTAGGATTGGGTTGTGTACTTATGCAGAGAGGGAAGGTGATAGCTTATGCTTCCAGACAGCTTAAGGTCCATGAGAGGAATTATCCGACTCATGATCTTGAGTTGGCGGCAATGGTGTTCGCACTTAAAATATAGCGTCATAATCTGTATGGAGTGCATGTGGATGTATTCTTTGACCACAAGATCTTGTAGTGCATGTTCAGTTAGAAAGAGCTCATCCTGCAGTAGAAGAGGTGGCTGGAGTTGCTCAAAGATTATGATATGAGCATCCTCTACCACCCAGGTAAGGCTAACGTTGTTTCTAATGCTTTTAGCAGGATGCCCATGGGTAGCACTGCCCATGTGGAGGAGGGGAAAAGAGAGCTAGCCAGAGAGGTGCATAGATTAGGTCGATTGGGAGTACAGCTCAAGGAGAACAATGAAGGTGGGTTCAATGTTCAGGATGGTTCTGCATCATCCTTAGTATCTGAGGTGAAGGAAAAGCAAGTCCAAGACCCTATCTTGCTCCAATTGAAAGAAGTAGCTCACAAGCAGAAGGTGATGGTTTTCTCCAAAGAGGGAGATGGAGTATTGAGATATCAAGGGAGATTATGTGTACCTGATGTTGATGGTGTTTGAGACAGAATCATGGCTGAAGCTTATAGTATGAGATATTCCATTCATCCTAGCTCCACCAAGATATACCATGACTTGAGGGAAGTCTATTGGTGGAATGGGATGAAGAAAGACATTGTTGAATTTGTTTCAAAGTGTCCCAACTTCCAACAAGTTAAGGTTGAACATCAAAAATTGTGTGGGTTAGCTCAGAACATTGAAATTCTGAGATCAACATAGAATTCATTACCGACTTACCAAGATCCTAAAAGCAGCAAGATTCAATATGGGTGATTGTTGACAGAATGACGAAATTAGCCCACTTTTTGGTGGTTAAGACAACTTATACGACTGAGAAGTATGCCCAACTTTATATTTGAGAGATTGTGAAGTTCCATGGGGTTCCCTTGTCCATCATCTCAGACAGAGGAGCTCAATGCACCTCTTAATTTTGGAAATCTTTCCAGAAGGGATTAGGTACGTAGGTAAATTTCAGTACTGCTTTCCGCCCTCAGATAGACAAGCAGGCAGAGTGCTATTCAGACCCTAGAGGATATGTTGAGGGCATATGTTATTGACTTCAAGGGAATTTAGGATAGCCATCTACCATTGATTAAGTTTGTGTACAATAATAGCTATCATGCCAGCATCTAGATGGCCTCTTATGAGGCATTATAGAGGAGAAGATGTAGATCACTGATTGGCTAGTTCAAGGTGGGTGAGGCTGAGCTGATTAGGCCTGACCTCGTATACTAGTCTATAAAGAAGGTGAAAGGTCATTCGAGAAAGGTTGAAGATGACCTAGAGTCCACAAAAATCATATACTGACGTGAGAAGGAGAGATTTGGAGTTCGAGGTAGATGATTGGGTGTACTTAAAGTTGTCAGCCATGAAGGGGGTCATGAGATTTGGAAAGAAAGGGAAGCTGAGTCCTAATTATATCGGGCCATACCAGATTGTAAGAAGGATTGGGAAGGTTGCTTAAGAGTTAGACTTGCCTTTGGAGCTAGATGGAGTTCACCCGGTTAAAGAAGTGTTTGGGGGATCCAGCATTAGCGATTCCGGTAGACAGTACGAGTGTGAAAGATAGCTTACCATATGAGGAAGTTCTAATACAGATTCTTGACCGACAAGTTCATAAGCTAAGGAATAAAGACATAGACTCTGTTAAAGTCTTATAAAGGAATCAATTTGTTGAAGAAGCTACGTGGGAAGCTGAGGAAGCGATGAAACCCAGATACCCGCATCTATTCATGCCAAATGACGATGATGTCAATGGTAAATACTCTTATCCTTAGCTTTTTCGGATGATTCCTTTCATTTAATTGATGTCTTGTTTTACTTCATCCTCGAGTCTAAGATAGAGACAGATAGGTGATGGATAGTAAGAGTTCAAATGTTCTTGAGTAAGGAATAAAATGAGTTATGAGGTTATTCAAGTCCACGTTTGACCTTTACTCATCATTTGACGACGAATGAATTCCAAGGGGGAGATGATGTAACACCTCTGAAATTATTAAAATGCCCCTAAATTTTATCATGTGCACAATGTGTATTTCCAAACTTCGATGGAAAATTCAAGAGCGAATTTGCGATCAGTGTGAAAAATTAAGTTGGAAAATAATCTCGACTCCGCTTTCATGGGAAAAAATGCGAATTAATTTTTTCAAAGAGAGCCAAAACCAGTGAGATTTCCATGCTCCTTCGGCAACGCGGAGAGGACGCAGAACCACACTTAGATTTTTTTGAAAATTCAATGAAAATAAAAAATTCATAAAAAAGTGCAAATTTTAAATTTGAGAAGGGCAATTTTTTCCTTTTTGATATATTTTTATATCCCCAGGTCGATTTTAAAACATGAATTCATACAAAAAGAGTTTAGACCTATTCTTTTTCAAAGATTTTTACGCTAAGTTTAAGAGAGAAGAAGGAGAAACAAGTGAGGGTTCCACAGAGGATTCGATTCTTGAAGAAAACCTCTATTCCTAGGTATGTAAAGGCTATCCAAAAGCATGAAATTGTCCTTTCATGTGCCAAAGATAGAGTTGGGATGTATAATTGTCTTAAATTGTGAATTCTTGAAAGTTTCTTGATTTTTGCATGTAATTCTTGAATATTATCTTGAGTTCTTGATTTTATGCTTTAAACTATACTTTAAATCCTGCATTGATGATCATCACGGACAAAGTGTATTGTATGTCTTCCTTACTACATTATTATAGTTTAACCCTTGCAAATTCTCTCTGTAAACACTTAAATAATAAACTTAGGGGGATGTCTAGAGCCTTAATTGTCTGAATATGATATTTGATTGAGTCTGAGTCCTGAGGTGATGAGTGTTGATAACCATGATAGCTGAAATTATAATGATAGAGTTAGATGAACATATTCCCTTGAATTTAAAAGGATAATCTTGCTCGTACAGGTTGAGTTATGGGAATCCTTGATGAATTGATAGACTTATGAGAATGTCGAGTCCTGGGAAGAGTATTGAGCACCAAAAATGAGTAAAAGTGAGTCTCACTCGCACACACTACCTATGTGACCAGCATATTAGAGGATTGGACCGTGAGAATGGATATTTTCTTAGTCCCGAGAAAGGACCTACTATGACTATAAACCCTTGATGTATGCCCTTTTACCCAGGCAAGGTACTAGGCAGATGCCATAATGACATCGCTTCATTGTATCATCACCGGCTCATAGGTGATAGGTATAGGTACAAGAAACTCCTAGATAGGTTTCATGATGGTAGAACTCCGATGTAATGTGATGGTTTGATGTTTGATGGATAGTGAGGTGATAATGTCTTGTCCCTTACTCTGTGGTGAGGCTGAGTGATTGATGAGAGATTTTTTAATAATGTTTCCTTTTCTTTAGCCCATTTTACATACAGTAAGTTCCAGTTAGTGGTGAATCCTCCCCAGCATTTGGAGGATGGTTATTTATTTATCTTTATGACAGTATTTTTTTTTATTGTGGTACCCATGGCCTATCATGGTTCCTTCTTAGATGTTAGTTATAGAGGCTTCGTAGATATAGACAATTGGTGGATGATGTCAGGATTGTTTTATCCCTGTTCCCTTTCTTTGAGACAATTACTCTTATTATCTTATGATAGTTGGTTATTTTATTTAATCTTCAACATATAAATGGATGGAACGATGGCGATGAGACTAAGTGGTCCGTTTGGGGACTAGTGATAGTCTTCGAGTGCCAGTCACGTCTAAGGTACCCTCCCGTGGTGTGACAACTTGATAATAATTTCATATCTTGTGAAAAGTTAATGATTTTATATATTATTATTTAAATTAATTTTTGTTGTATTTTTATTTGCTTATAAAACCATATCTCATATAAAATATATGTTAGATCCTGTTATTAATTCAATCGAAGTAAATCATTCAATTGGAAAAGTTATGACGAACATCGCGTAATTTAAATTAAGTAAATTCGCGGTGCTTAATTATAATTGGAGCGTATATTTTAAGTTGGAGTCAGGAGTCCTCAATTGGATTAAAATAGAAAA
>JAOTQJ010000111.1:4208544-4221963 GCA_025642045.1 Solanum sejunctum
TTAAAAATTGTTAAAAATAAAAATAAGGCTCAGTGATTAATTTGACATCGTGGAGGGTAAAAATTGGGTGTCAACAGGTTGTTTGATTTTTAAAGGGGAAAATAGAGGAAGATGAAGGGATTTGGGGATATAAGGGAATTAGGGGCGCGTGTGGTACACGCGCCCATCTTTAATATATATTTTTTAAAATGATTCAAAAAATGTTAAAAATAAAAATAAAGTTCGGTGATTAATTTAACACCGTGGAGGATAAAAATTGGGTGTCAACAAGTCTTAAAATCATCATATCACTATGGTTGACTTTAGTTAATTTTTATACATTCTCATCTCCTTTTTTTCATTTAACTACTATTTTTGAACTCTTTTATGTGTCGTACTATAAATGTATAGTCCTTCGTAAAATCATTGCATAAATGATATTTTTCTTTCTATTTTACCCTTAATAATTAATAAACTTTGATAGATATATCTGGCCAATTAAAAAACCAATTAATATATATTAAATAAGGACAAAATAGTGGCATACTTGCAATTAATGCAAAATTTATTATTCATGATGCCTCCTCATACTTTAGATAGTTGAAAATGATAAAAACTGAATAAGAGATCTTATCATTTCCACCCGAGTTTGAGGCAATATGAGCAAGGGTTCCCATGAGAAAAAATTGATTTTAGACTCAAGGAAAAGATTCAAATATATTCATAAAATATATGATTTATAGCGAATATATCATCTATTAAAAAATATTATATTTATATCCCTATCGTTAAAAAATTAATTTAAATTTATTTTTTTATAATCAAAAGAAAGGCCTCGCAAATTTGACGAGTATATTTTATCTTTTTACATGTGTGATTTTTTTTCTTCTTTAATTCAACAACTAGTTTGAGTTTGCATTGGTAATCAATTCATACTTGACAAAGTCTGATAAAAAGGATACGCGATTTAAATTTTTATTACATTATGATTGACATAGGCTTCCATCTTGTGAAATACTTAATAATGGGGTCGAGAAGCAGGTGACAGTGTCACATTTTCTCTTTCACCATCAAGTTATGCTTCTTACAAAAATGATTGATGTATCGTAGATTTATAATACTTTTGATGTTTAAAATTTATGATTTTGTATATTCTCTAACGCGTTTTAGTAGTTTTGTTTGTTTTGCAGAATAACAAGGATCGAACCAGAAGTATTGAAATTCAAAAGCGCAAGTCAAATTTGGGATTCTATGAGTCTATCTACAGTTCGTATTTGATCTACGAGCTATAGATGGCAATCGAAATTGAGGTTCGGGGACATGAAAAATCGCTTGAGTTTTAGTAGCCTACAGTATGAGTCGTAGAAAAAGGTCAAAAAAGGTCAACTCATGCTCAATTTCTACAAAGAAACGAGACAAGTTGTGAAAGATAGCATGATCAATGGTGGATGAGGATCTGTGGTTGAGATTTAGAGCCTGTAAAAATTAACCCTGATTTCTAACAACAACAACAACATACCCTAGTGCCTCAAAAGGCTCCCGCTCATTGCGGGGTGAGGGGGGGTCGGATGTACGCAGCCTAACACCTATGTTTAAAAATATAAAGCGGTTGTTTCCAGATGACCCATGAGAAGCGTCGAAAGTTGCTTGATTAACTGCTACTTCACAAATGAAAAAAGCGCAGATAGTTTAAAGAGTCATTTTGTTTTATTCCATCATACTCCAAGATAAAAAAATAGTCAATCTTTGGCTCCATCTACGAAGTTAATTAACGAGACATAAAAGATTCTATGAATTGTGAAATTGCTCCGTGGAAAAAGTCTTAAAACCATATATTTGTTATCCAGGTAGCAGATGATGATTCGTAAATGGATCCACAATCCGTATATAAATTTGTGAAAGACATCAGAATCTAGTTTTCTCAATTCAACTCGAGTTAAATTTTTTATGTCTATAAATAGGTCCTTTAGGTTTTATTTAATACTTGTGCAACATTTTTGTGAGTCTTGATTTCAATTGAAAAATTCATATTTTATTTATTGAACTTATAAATATATGATTGTGCTTAAATTCTTTATCATTAGTCATCATATTCTTTGCGGGAATAACTAAATTTACAACTAAGATTATGAGAATTATGAAAAACTAACACAGTAGAGCTAATAACTAGTAATTCTTGAAATACGTATATGTATTCTTTATCTCTTTTTAAATTTAACAATTACAAATATTAAAACTTTTCTTATTCTTATTTGCTAGATTAAAAGATTAATGAATAAGAAAATAAGTAAAACAAGAGAGAGATATCCACTAACTTCATCTAATTCACTTGATTGTTCCCACTTGTGGCCCTACTAATATCTGGGGTCAATAGTAAGATGGAATAAAGTAAAATTGTTTTTTAAATTATTTGTGTTTTTTTCAATTATAAAGTAGCAGTTAGTTAATGCAACTTTCGACGCTCATCATGGATTATCCGAAAACAGTCGCGTTATGTTTTTAAACATAGGGGTCAGGCTCCGTACATGCGACCCCTTATCCCTCAATGGACGAGAGCCCTTGAGGCATTGGGGTAATGTTATTGTTGTTGTAGTAGTGTTACTGTTTTGTAGACTTATTATTTGGGATCAATTTGATTTGATTCCAGAATATTTAATTTTATTTATAAATTAAAAAGCTCATCCCAATTATTTGGAATCATTATAGATTTAACTAAAAATTCACGATTTTATTGAGAAAATGATTGATAAGGATCGATTCTGTATAATTAGATTCAATTGATTTAGTTAATTTTTCATATTCTTTTGATACCCTTATTTACAACAGAATCCCTAATTTAGGAAATATTTCTTTTCATAATATATTGTTTTTGTTATGCCATAAAAACTATTTTTATGGGCATAAACTTACATTTTACAAAGAGTTTGTATAGTTATGCCATAAAATAGCCTAAACTATTTTGGGCAAGTGGGAAGCAACAAAAAACAAGTCAAATTTGGCTAGCCGGGAAAGAAACGAATCAAAGACCGTCAAATTATCATCTCAGAGATCCAACGGCTATAAACTCACTCTCGGTTTTAGGGTTTCGGAACATTCTAGAACTACACTCATTATAAATTCTCGTCTTTTACATCTCATGCTCCTCCTTACAAACCGTAGTTCCTCAAATCTCTTTTACTGCCTCTCCTCTCTTCACAAAAAAACTCGCCGACACTAAACGAAGGAGAGAAGCAGAGATATGGCAGGAAAGGGCGAAGGTCCGGCAATCGGTATTGATCTCGGAACAACGTACTCTTGCGTCGGTGTCTGGCAGCATGATCGTGTTGAGATCATTGCCAATGACCAAGGTAACAGAACGACGCCGTCTTATGTTGGATTCACCGACTCCGAGCGTCTCATTGGTGATGCTGCTAAGAATCAGGTCGCAATGAACCCTATCAACACTGTATTCGGTAAGATCTCGATCTACACTAAGTACAAGTTTTCATTTGTGATCTATGATGCTTTATCAATCTGTGGTTTTTGTATGTGATCTATGACTGTTTAGTAATCTCTGTTTTTTTCCGTATTAATAATTCGTTTAGCTACTTTTCGTCCTAGATCCGACTAGATTTGCTCTAAAACTGTAATTTATATTTACTTTGTTAATGTTTTCATGCGTACTTGTGTAGTTGTTAGTTTTTGGCTATGACTCTACCAGATCTAGTCTTTTTCAAATAAAAATTTGAATATTTGAGTAAGTAGATGAAATGTATTAGTCATATTTAACAAGTTTCATGACTAGTATGGCACTACCAGTTTGTGATATTGTTTCAATATTCTAGGTATTGTGATATGTGTCATGTCTTGTTTGATATGTTTATTGGGACAGTTTTGAAGTTGGGCTGCTACGACTAGTTTAATGTTAATTCTGTAGATTTGTGTCTTTGTCAAAATAAAGGTAAGATCTCGCGTCCTTGTAAGTTTAACTAGTGTAGATCTCCAGTTAATCCATGGGGATTACTATGAAGAGGCTAAGTGGATTCATTTTAATATCATAATATTTGCTTGTGCTTAAAGGGTGTGGAATTGAACTCGTAAGTTTTGTGCTAATTTGCACTAGATAAATAGGTGGTTCATCTTAAAAGCTTTACTATGATATATAAGAAGCTGCATAAAATATACTTAACTATTTGAAGTTTTGACATTCTACGAAGGTATTTGTCTGTGGCATATCTTGTTTAACATGTACATTTTGGAGATTGGAACTGTATTTGCAGCCCATCTTACTTTTATATATGTACATTTGAAGATTAGAATATAGGTTGCAGGGAAAGATAGGCTCCTTAATTTATTGCTGCATCTTGGTTCATGTTGAAGTCCAATGCTTTTCCTTGTATATTTATCTAGTTTAATTCTTTTATATAGATCTTTATGCTTCTTACAGTGGTAAGTTGTCTAGAAGAACTGACTTGGAGGGGTCTGGTGTCGTTTGCTTTTGTTTTTCTGATTGCTGGAATAATTACATAATATGATAGTTGTTTTATTGAAGTAGATGGTTGTGGTTGGGAAACGGTGAAACTGTAGTTTAAATTTGAATCTTCAACAGGTCAATTTTTGGGTGAGCAAATTTTTGTTTAGCTTCTGTATGTTGCTTTGGATCTCTGTTTTTAACAAAAATTATTTCTAATGCAGATGCAAAAAGGTTGATTGGTAGGAGATTCAGTGATGCCACAGTGCAGAGTGACATCAAGCATTGGCCATTCAAGGTCGTTGCTGGACCTGGTGATAAGCCAATGATTGTTGTTAACTACAAAGGTGAAGAGAAGCAGTTTGCTGCTGAGGAAATTTCTTCTATGGTGCTCATTAAGATGAGGGAGATTGCTGAAGCTTTCCTTGGTTCCACTGTCAAGAATGCTGTGGTTACTGTGCCAGCTTACTTTAATGACTCCCAACGTCAGGCTACCAAGGATGCCGGTGTTATTGCTGGTCTGAATGTAATGCGTATTATCAACGAGCCTACAGCTGCTGCGATTGCTTATGGTCTGGATAAGAAAGCAAGCAGTGTTGGTGAGAAGAATGTGTTGATCTTTGATCTTGGTGGTGGTACCTTTGATGTATCTCTCCTCACCATTGAGGAAGGTATCTTTGAGGTTAAGGCTACTGCTGGAGACACTCATCTTGGAGGTGAGGACTTTGACAATAGGATGGTCAACCATTTTGTTCAAGAATTCAAGCGGAAGAACAAGAAGGATATCACTGGTAATGCTAGGGCACTTAGAAGGTTGAGAACTGCTTGTGAGCGGGCGAAGAGGACCCTTTCATCCACCGCTCAGACCACAATTGAAATCGATTCTCTCTATGAGGGTATTGATTTCTATTCTACCATTACCCGTGCTAGATTTGAAGAGCTCAACATGGACCTGTTCAGGAAGTGTATGGAACCAGTTGAGAAGTGTTTGAGAGATGCCAAGATGGACAAGAATTCTATCCATGATGTTGTACTTGTTGGTGGCTCCACCAGAATTCCCAAGGTTCAGCAGCTCCTTCAAGACTTTTTCAATGGGAAGGAGCTCTGCAAGAGCATCAACCCTGATGAAGCAGTTGCATACGGTGCTGCTGTACAAGCTGCAATTTTGAGTGGTGAAGGTAATGAGAAGGTGCAAGACCTTTTACTTTTGGATGTTACTCCTCTTTCTCTTGGACTGGAAACTGCCGGTGGTGTCATGACTGTGTTGATCCCTAGAAACACCACTATCCCAACCAAAAAGGAGCAGGTCTTCTCAACCTACTCAGACAACCAGCCTGGTGTGTTGATCCAGGTCTATGAAGGTGAGAGAACTAGGACCAGGGACAACAACTTACTTGGCAAATTTGAGCTCTCTGGTATCCCTCCTGCTCCCAGGGGAGTTCCTCAGATAACAGTGTGCTTTGACATTGATGCCAATGGTATCTTGAATGTTTCTGCTGAGGACAAGACTACTGGACAAAAGAACAAGATTACCATCACCAACGACAAGGGCAGACTCTCCAAGGAGGAGATTGAGAAGATGGTTCAAGAAGCAGAGAAGTACAAATCTGAGGATGAAGAACACAAGAAGAAGGTAGAGGCAAAGAATGCTTTGGAGAACTATGCATACAACATGAGGAACACCATCAAGGATGAGAAGATTGCATCCAAGCTGCCCGAGGCAGACAAGAAGAAGATTGAGGAAGCCATTGAGCAGGCCATCCAGTGGCTTGATGCCAACCAGCTTGCTGAGGCTGATGAATTTGAGGACAAGATGAAGGAGTTGGAGAGCATTTGCAATCCAATTATTGCCAAGATGTACCAAGGCGCTGGTGGTGACATGGGTGGTGACATGGGGGATGATGGTCCTGCTCCTAGCGGTGGCAGCGGTGCTGGTCCCAAGATTGAGGAGGTCGACTAAGCTGTTTCTGTTTCCTCATGTTTTTGTTTGTCAGTAATTTATCCGCAAGAACTACAATTTTATTATTTCTGCATCGTAGTCTTTAGTTAATGGTGATAGTCTTGCGTATTTTGGCTTGTTTATCAAGTATATTGTCATTTTTCGGATTTATAATTTCAGATTTTGCTCGAAGCTTGCATATGCCGTTTGATATATGCTTTTAATATTCTCTCCTATTTGTTTTCTGTTTCCTCTTGTGATTGTGTGTGTTCCAGTCATCTCTTGGAGCCCTTGCAGTTTGAGGTGAGCATTGAAGAACCTTGTATATCAGAGTTGAGGTTTACGATTCTTTGTGCTTTCTTTCCTTGACAATTCCGAATTGCAGAAGCTCAGCCTTCTCTCTCTGGACAATGGAGGAAAGAGTAGGCTGGGCACGCCATTAGCCCTCTTATCGATACAAAGGAAGAAAGTCTGGGTGAGACCCCTTTGTCTACTCCTTCAGTCTGCTTTTAGCTCCTTATTTCTTTTTTGAAAAAAAAAAACAAGAAAAAATTATTGTAGTGACCCTCGGACTTTGGTGTGTAGGTTAAGACAAATGTCTCATATATTGATGAATGCATTGTCCACTGAATTTCAAACCGTGCACCACCACCTCTCGGAGATATGTTGTGGTTACAAATAAAAAAGAATGATATTGTAGCTTTATAAAGGTTTCAATTGGGAGTGACATTTTCAATAGGATTTTTTTCATATTCAAGGTTCAAAACCTGTGAAATAGTTCCATCACTCATCTTGATGCAGTTAATTAATTCATGAATATATTTTGTTGGACCATTTTATGAATCACATTTTCAAAGTTGGAGGCATTGCTGGTGAAAAAATCTTTTGTAGATTAATTGGGATTCAAGATTAATTATAGTTTGATGTCAGTATTTTAAAAATAAAATAAAATCTTTGCTACTCTGTCATTTTCGCAAATCTCCCTTTTCTGATAATAGTCTTCTCATTGCTGTGTTATTTCATGGAAGTTTCTGCTTTAAATATAATATGTTTAATTTATTTTCGTCGTCCATTTTCATAAATTTTCAAAAACTAAAGAGTGAGCTAATGAAAAAACTGCCTTTCTAATCTGCTCTTGTAGAATTTAGTGGCTTTCCATCTCTAATGTTCATACGTATATATTCTAATTTAATTGTGTGAAGCAACAAGAAACCTATATATGTGGATAAGTCGTAAAGTCCTAAATTTATGATAAGTAAAATGTCAAACTATGATAATTCGACGATTGCTGATCTGAAAGGTCGATTTTCTATGGATGATAACCTATGTTGCCTCTTCTGTAACGTCTGATGCTATTTATGTTTATCCCACTTGGAAATAGAATATGATATTAACACGTAATTGTTTTGACAATTTCTACAAATTGTTTAAGAAACCAAAATGAGGGGACCAACAGAAAACAGTGGATGGCAGTTGCCACCATTGACCACAATGTTTGCAAGTTGATGATGACATGCACTATTGCACTTGTCCAGAAAGAAAGAAAATTTTGACTCAGCTTTCTTGATTTTAAGTGTCACATGCTGTCGAGCAATTACTTAGTGCTAGGAGGGACACAACTAATGGCTCCTTTGCCTTGGGGTTTGTGGTCCTTGGAAACAAGATAGACTCTCCAAAGTCATCATTCATTGACGCTCATTTGGGATAGGGATAGCTTTTTCATCAAAATTATTCATTCAAGATATCATGTGAATTAAGGAGTTAAAAGTCTGTCTATTGATGTTTGGGGATGGGAGCGGGGAGTTGGATTTAGGAGTTACGCAGAGGGGTAGAGATAAAATAAAAAAAATATCGAGGGAGATAATTAAACATGATACGGCAAAATTTCATCTCACCAAAGATATGATCTTAGATAGAAAGGACTAGAGGTAGTGTGTTAAGATAGTAGGAGTAAAATAATGTCTGGTCTTGTGGTATAGTAAGTTGATAGAATTAGTCATGTCTTCATATCTTGTGTCGTCATTGTCCGTCCTATATTTGTTACTTATATATTATCATTTGCTTTCCGCTTTAGTCATTTTCTTTTTCTTTTCTTCATATCTAGTATCTTCTGCTTATGTGACTTGATATTTTTGAGACGAGAGTCTTCCAAAAATAACCTCTCTTTATCTCTATAAGGTAGTGGTAAGGTCTACATACATTTTACCCTTTCCAGACCCCACTTGCGGAATTCCACTGGATATGTTGTGGTTGTCGTGCTTGAATGGGGGTTGGGATGGAATGTTTTATCTAAAATTGTATTCACTCTTGCCACTCTCTCCACATATCTGGAATCAAATCTCGAATACTAATCAATGACAAACATAATATTGAGTTTCAATCTTCTAATATCTGTATAACACAACGTAATATGCTTTTCCTATTTCAATCTTCTAATAGACTGGCAACTAGCATTGAGATTCAGCTTTCAAGCAACTGTAGAACCTCTACCAGAATACTAATTACTCCTTACTAAATACTAAAAAAGGTATCAAATTTCATAGCAAATAGTGTTGTAACAACCTACCAACAACATCTAGTGCGTTCAAAACGGAAAATAGATCATACACTTGCATAGAACTACAGCATATGAAAACTAAGTTGGTGCATTATGAAGCACCTTACCTAACAGGCACCAGTAGATCTCTCACTTAGGTCAACATGAGATCATTTCCCCCAAGGTGAGGACGGAGGCAAACACGAACTTCATGTTCTTCAGGTCCTTCGCAAAGTTTTGGTACCAACATCTCGAGCACAGTTCCTGATTCGTCGTAATATGCTTCAATTTTGGCATCTTCTGGAATTCTTGTTGACAGAGGAATTTCCCTGACGAACTCCCCTGGAGGACAGTGTTCTGAGGATGATTCATCTAGTTTGAAAGTTCTGTTTTGTCTGTTGATGAATGGCATCCGAGATGTGCTTAAACAAGACACCTTTATTATACCGTGTGTGAGCGTGTTTCGCCAGGAAACTTTCACCCTTTGAAGATCAACAAATGGCAAACTGAGTACGATCAAGTAACCTTGTTCGTCTTCATATATGCTTTTTGCAGCTGTTACAGGCCCATAGACATCCCTCATCACCCCACTAAAGTCGTGTAACCAATGAGGTTCCGTTGGGTGAATTTCAAGATCCGGAGTTTGATAGGAAGGAGGATTTACTTGCAGGTAACACTCGTCTTCATTTCCGTGAGGGAAGAAATCCTTTTTCCTTTTGCCATTGGCAGGTAGTAGATCCATAGCATCCCCGTTGCTGTGATTGGATGGCTGAGTTAACAAATTAAGCCCTGATCCATTAGCCAGTTTCTTTGGATTGGAATGCGGATTAATCTTAATTGGTGGGAGTGGCCTCTCGAGCTCAAATTCAGTGTTGGGAAGGTTTCTCCAGGAACTGTAATCGCTTGCTTCGTGTGGGATACTGAAGTTGAGTTCCCTACCAGTGAGCTCCATCCATCTTTTACGCTCCTCTTCATCAAGAACCATTAGATTGGGAGATGGAACGACTTCAATACCATGAATACACTGAGGATTCGATAGCCCCCTGTAGTGCTTCCTCTGCATTCTATGAGATCGAACAAAACCCTTGTCAGCACTAAAGGGAAACGGACGCTCCCCTTGACGAGAATGCCCATTCATGTAACTCCGTAGCTGCATCTTACCCAGTGCATTCTCAGGCCTTTCTTTGAAAATCCACATATACAGATTCTCCATATCATGCTGAACCATGAATACATCAAGCTGGAGATCAGATTTATCAAACCCCGAATATCCATTACCATCCCGTACCAACTTTGCCTTGGATTTCTCATTTAAAACAGGCCTGAAATAAAAGCTAAAGAAAACCCAAGCACCCCAAATACTATCCAAACGTTTTGCACATTTCCTTCCAACTTTAGGTACACTAAGAGAACTTTCAGTCTCATATACCTGTGTCCCAAGCCCAACATCAAGAATATCACAATGTTCTGCATTCCATGGCTGCGGAGGAGGGCTCCGCTCCGCTGATAAAGGCAAATTAATATCAGGTGGACAAGTTATGACTACTTGTCTATTCATCTCAAGGTCTAATTCATCGTGTGAAGACGAGGCACTCGAATCCATGGACAAACGAGTCGAAGGGTGATGATTCTCCATACTTCTATCTCACAACTCCTTTTCTTGGGGGGTGACAACAAGATCTACTTAACCTAGAAATTGTCCCAATTCCTAATAACAGCAAACAAACCACACAACAATTTGACAAAGAAGACTCAATCTTCACAAACACAACAACTATGCTATAGTTCTATAACACCATAAAACCTTAAACAAACAAACCCCAGACAGTAAAATCAGCAAACACAAAAAAAGGGGAAACCTCAAACAACCCCAAATTATTATTCAACAAAAGAATGAAATGCTAAGAACAAAAAATCCCTATAAAGTGCATAGACTTTTCCAACACCAAAAACAATATAAAATTTGAATCTTTATCACTTAGTGTATAGTATAAAAAGACAATCTTTTTTATAGTGGATGTATATGAATATTACCAATCTATGAACCCAAAACCCAAGAAAAGTACCAAATCTGAAGTGATTTTAGAAGAATACCTTAAAGCAGCAGGAACAACAAAGAAGATAGAAGAAGGGAAATCAATGGTCCAAATTAACATCCCCATCTTCTTCTTCTCCTCTTAACAACACCTTATCTCTATTTTTGTTGTCTTTCTTAAGAAATCGTCATACATATGCACAATACAGCAAGAGGGGGGCTAAAGGGGGTGAAGATAGAGATATATAGAAAGAGAAAGACCCAAATGGAGAAGGAGCTTGGAAGATGGGGTCTCTGAGGTTTTCGGGGGTGGGGGGTGGGGGGACATTTCTGGTGAGATTGACACCGAAAAATCAAGAATCATCACCGTTTCCCAACCGTGTTTCCTTAATAACGATTTATTCCCAAATTAATTTGCTTAATAACGTATACTTCCTCAATTTACTTTTAGACTGTGACTATTTTATTTATCAAGATCAAATTATAAAAATTTTAATTAAATTTTAAAATATATCTTTTTATTATATTAATATGAGAAGAGTTATAACTTATAATCCATCCATCCTATATTATAAGAGTATTTTCCATTTTACATAGTTATTAAGAAATCATTAATACATTAGTAGATTTTATAATTTTACTCTTCATTTATCTCAATATATATTAAATTAAATTAGAAAAAATTATTAATATACTAATTGATGCTAGGATAAAATGAGAAAAAAATAATATTTTATTCCAATGTAGTACGTGTTTTTATAATATCAAACAAATATTTATAAAAAGATGCTCTTATAATATGGGACGGGTAGAGTAGCATTTTTATATAATTTTTAATCATCTAATTTTAGATTTTAAATATTAAATTTAACTTTAAAATTTAATCAAGTTGATCTCGAAAAGAAAAAAATGACAAGCAAAAGTTAAAAGAGTGAGTAGATATTACGTGTGAATAAGTTCCTTCCGTCTTGTTTTATCTAATGTCATTTGATTTGGCACGATGTTTAAAAAAAATTTTAAAATTGTGGTCTAAAGTTGTTATTAGACATTTGTGTTACTGAAAATCATTTCATTAAGGATAAAAGAAAAATTTTAAAATTAAATTATTTTCTATTAGAATAAATTTAATAATTTTTTTGAACGAATTAAAAAGAAAATAGTATCACATAAAAATAAAACAGAAAAAGCAATAAGTATGTCTATTAACAAATAGTGTTGAAGTCTTTATTGACATTAGTTAATTATCATTAGTTATATCATTATACTCTTTAAGGTCGTTTGCAAAATTTGATAGTATAAAAATAACAAGCCTTATGCTTAATTTAGATTATCTTCATCATCATTATCATCATCATCATATATAATATCTTTCTGTTTCACCTTTAATTAAAAATATGTAAAAATCAAGCCAATTAATAAATTGAATAAAAAATATTATTGATTTAATATATTTTTATTTATTTTATTAAAAAGAAAACAAATGAGTTTTTGATTCAATTTTAACTTTTAACCTGAAGTTATTAGATAAATCAATAATTTACTATTTTACTTCAATAGAAATATTATATTAATATCACTAACTTATTAGTAATTGACATTGCCTTTTAATGTTCAATTCAAAATTTCACATTGACTTTAAGTTCACAAAAATATTTTTTTTTATTTGTGTTGCACTTATATAATTCCTTTCATGTTGGTTATAATTGTTTCTATTTTTTTGAAGTATTCTGTAAAACTACAGTATTATCCTATCGCATCGAATTGTTGGTGAAATCATATATTTATTTTATAAGTATTATTTATTGGTGAATCAAAACCAAATTAATAAAAGCCAAAACTTGATAAATCAATAAATGAAATTGATATAGTACATAAAAATGGAATCCATTCGATTAATGCACAGGGGAAATTTCATATATATACATATATATATAAGTAAAAAGTTTATTAAAAAAGATATCTCATATTTTATTTATATAAAAAAATAATCTAAATTAATGAAAATATACATGACTGACTGTATAATATAATTTATTAAAAATTATAGAAAATATACACTATTTACAATGTATATTACTTATATATGAACTAAATACTAAATATACATTATAGTAAATAAATATATATTAACTATATATACTTATACAATAAAATTATTTTTTAAAATTATTTTAAATAAAATATCTCCGATGTAATTATCCAAAGAGATCAATTAAATTTAGATAATGCCTAAATTTATTTAGTTAAAATTATAGTGTCGGTTCAAATATTTTAAAATTTATTTCATTGTCACCCAATATTCTTTATTATAAATACATCACATTTTGTACTCACCACACTACCACCATGTGAAACAATAAATTATGTGCAAACCATAACATAATAATATTATCCTCACAATTGTATATGGAACACTAATTGTTTGCACCATCTCTTAGAGACTCAAACACCCCCCGCCCCCCCCCCCCCCCCCCCCCACC
>JAOTQJ010000111.1:4244781-4256656 GCA_025642045.1 Solanum sejunctum
TCAGACTGATCTACTACACAAACTGTGGAGGGTGGGGTGGGCATGGGTGGGGGTCTAACTCAACAAGTTTAGTTTAATTTAATTAAATAAGAAGCTTAAAGGTTAAGAAAGTAAAGATATTCACTACTACTACCCCCTCCCTCGAACTACTAAACAGTAACCAAAAAATATACAAAACAATTGAAACTTAAGAGTAAAAACAAACTATAGTACCCAAAATTAATTTACTTGCTATCATTCATTTTTAGTTGTCACTATTTTATTTATTAAAATCAAATTATATAAATTTTGATCAATATTTTTTTTCATATTAATATGAGAAAAATTGTAATTTATAGTATTTTTTATATAGTTTTCAACCATATAAATTTTAGATTTTAAATATTAAATTCAGCTCTAAAATTTAATCAAATTAATTTTGAAAAGTGAAATAGTTATAAGTAAAGGTGAATCAAACGGGAGCATTTATTATGTTTGGTATATGTATATATATGCTACTACCGTAAAGCCTTTCACTTTATTTTGAGCTCCATTATTATTCTCATCAAATATTCCTCTCTACTTTCCTTTTATCTTTCTTCCTTTCCCTTTGGCAAAATTGAAGACCCATTAATTCTCCACTCACAAAAAAAAGAGAATTTTTATACATCATATTCAACATTTGGCTATGAATTTTTCTTCAATTCCAGCTTATCTTGATCCAGCCAACTGGCAACAAGTATGTTTTTATTTTATTTTATTTTATTTTAATGTTTCTATGATCAATGGTTTCTTTGACAAAAAAGCAAAAGAATTTGTTAAAGATAATATTCCTCTAGACTTTTATAATTATCTTAAAACATTCTTTCCTTTTTTTTCATCTTGCATATACTTAGATATATGTATCTCAATTATTTTTTTCCTTTTTTTTTTCAGCAAAGTGGAAGTACTATTCAAAATCATCATCATCAAGTACTCACATCTGCACAACCGCCGCCAGTACTACCACCTCCTCCGGTGGTAGTACCACCACAGCCTCATGGTGGCGGTGGTGCAGGTTCCATCAGGCCGGGTTCGATGGCTGATCGAGCCCGGCTGGCTAACATACCTATGCCTGAGACAGCCCTAAAATGCCCTAGATGTGATTCAACAAACACTAAGTTTTGTTACTTCAACAACTATAGTCTATCTCAGCCTAGACACTTTTGCAAGGCTTGTAAAAGGTAATATAAATTTATTATAAAGAAAAAAATATACATATATTAGCTATGCGAGCTGAATGTTCAATTTATTAGTTAGTAAGTATACATTATTTTATTAGTTTTTTCGAAAAATGATTGATTGAGAGTATTTTTTTGACAGGTATTGGACTAGAGGTGGCGCTTTGAGAAGTGTCCCGGTGGGCGGGGGATGCAGGAGGAACAAAAGAAGCAACAACAACAAGAACAGTAACAATAACAATAGTTCAAAATCTCCGGCTTCTAGTACTAGTACTGATGGTCGTCAAGGTACAAGTAATTCGGGTTCTACAAGTACAATTTCATCTCATAGCAACAGTTTTTCAGGTCCAACATCAGCAGCTAGTTTGTTAGGGCTTATGAACCCTCAAATTCCGCCTCTTCGTTTCATGTCTCCTTTAGGTCAATTTAGTACTGATCATCAACACCACCACCATTTTTCTCCAAGTAATCACATGAACTTGAGTTTTTCTACAAGTTGTGGTAACGTGTTAGGCGGGACCACTGATGGCATGATGGTTAGTAGCAACAACAACTTGCTTGGTGTTGGAGCTGGAGCTGGAGCTGGAGCTGGTGCTGGTGCTGGTGCTGGTGTTGGTGTTGGTGGGGTTACTTCGCTTTTATCAAGTGGAAACCTTGAACATTGGAGGATGCAACAACAATTCCCCAATTTCTTAGGTGGATTTGATCCATCTAATTCGCCTTCTTCTTACCCCTTTCAAGGGGGCATGCACGAGGCAATACAATTCCTTGGTGGTGAGAGTACGAGTCAAATTACCAGGCCAAAAATCTCGACCTCAATGCTAAATCAAATGGCTTCGGTGAAGATGGAAGATAATAACAACAACAACAACAATCAAGATCAATCAGCTTTGTCAAGGCAATTATTGGGGATTCAAGGAAATAATGAAAATTGGAATGCTACTAGTGCTTGGAGTGATCTTTCAGCTAGTTTTAGTTCTTCTTCCACTAGTAATGCCTTATAATTATTGAAATGCGAGACGAAGCTTATCCTATCTTCTTTATCAGTAAGCGGTCATTCAAAGGTCTTAACTGGTGATTAGTATTGTTTCACTAGTCGATATATTTTATCAGCAAAACCTTCTAGTGAAGATGGAATTCACTCGGACATGGCGAAAACCCTAATTTGGTATTTCCTTTTTTTTTGTTTTTTATTTAGATTTATAATTGTTGTTTATGGTAATGTGTTAGAACATGTTGTTGTGTGTATTTTCTTCACTCTCTTTGAGTTTTTTTTTTCATATTTGTAGTAGCTTTTGTGAAGACATGAAGATCTAATTTTCAATGTAATTGGTTCTAGGTGTTGGGCTATAATATATGGCTAACATTTCTAATGATATATAATCTTCATGTTTGAAATTTTATGGAATTTTGTATTTTCAATATTATGTGTTAGTTATTTCATATGGTGATATGTTGTTTAATTTCTTCCTTCTCTTATTACTACTACATTTTCTTCTTGGATTTATTATTTCTTGGTCTGATCCAAGTTAATTAATTTATCCAAATAATTATGAACCGATCAAATTTGATAAATTTATCTTTGGAAATAAGAAGTTCTGGTCTGAGAAAGATAATATCAACCATTTGACGTCCTTTGATAAGGATTTAGATATTGATAGATGTTTATTATCTAGAAATGAATTTATTTACAATGATTAAAAGATCTTACTTGGTAATTGAATTTGGATGAAAGTTAATTAAGAAATGGATGTCATGATCAAACAATTAGGATGTTATATTTTTCCACTTTAATAGATTAATTAATTCCTTCAACTTAATATAAGGTTAATTAATTAGTTCCCTGCCTTGTTTTTCGGTGTTATTAATCCCACAAATTACGGGCTGCTATATACAATTATCATGATTTAATACTATTTTATAATTATATCGATATTTAACATTTAAACTTTATTTAGCTGCTATAAATAAAAGTATGCAAAATTAGAAAGATTATGAATATAAAAGAGGCAATTAACATGTATAGCCTTTCCCTCGTAAAGTTATGACCATAACAGATGTAAACTATTTAAATAATAAACTTTTAAGATCTTCATACTTGAAATTTACTATTTGCATGATACTAATAATAATTATCATAAATATTTTAATATTTTATTGTATATATGAGTACATTTCTTACAAAATAATACTTAAACAATATTTAAATGTCTGTTAAACAGATAGGTAATTTTATTAAAAAAAATATACTATTTTAGTGAATGCCATTATTGTTATAGAGACATAAAACTATAGTTTGAAAAATTGATTTCGAAAAAAAATCATATCGTTATAATGAAATGCCATTATACGGAATTTCAACATATATTCTTACACTAAACAACATGTGACTAGTATATGTTGTGTTTAGTGTTTGTTTCAGCTTAAAAATGAGAGATTTTAATTATACAGAAGCAGATCTTGAGGTTCACGTGAATTCATAAGTTTATTTTATGATCATGTATTATGCAAATATTTTAAAAACTCTACTACGTAAATATATTTACAAATATTTGATTTTAGAATGAATTATTATTTTAATACTCACATTTCATTTTAATTTAACTTATGATGAAAATCGATAAAATTTAAATTTAGAATCCACCTTGTATACATATTATTGCCAAAAACGCGTCGGTGTGTAAGCTTTTCCCATTTCATGATATGATACTTATTCTTAAATATGATTATTATTATTATTCTTTTTGATTGGTGCATGCTAGTCACTTCATTTTATTCTGCTAATAAAATATATATTAGTATTAGTTTTTTTTTATAATGGATGTAAGATACGAAAGGAAAGAAAATAAAAGAATTCTAAGAAGCAACTTTCTGGAGATTCAGTTGGTTCCAGCTGCCCAGATATATTATAAACTAGATAATTTATATTCTCCCATTTTAATTTATTTGATCTATTTTAATTTAATATAAAAACAGCAAATAGTGTTTCTCTTCTCGTACCTTTTATCGTTCATCTTTCTTTTGGGATGAGACAATTATGCTCTATAGAATAGTCATAGGGTCTTAAATAAAATAAATATAAATTTTATAATTTTAAATTTAAGATATATTAAATATATTAAAAGGTTAAGTATTTAAGGATTAAAAAGAAAAGTATGTTTTTTTTTAATTGCTCTAGATCTCATCCACGTGCTTATTTTTTAAAAAAACAAAAAGAAGTCACAAAAATTATACCCTATTTTATGAGTGTACAAGTTGTGGTAAGAGAAAATAAAATTTGGAATATTCAACCTATTAAGCAAAACCAAGGATTGGCTTGATTTGTTTAAAGAATATATAATTTTTTTTAGGGAGTAAATTATAAGAATAAGGGGGGAAAGAGAAAGAATAAAAAAAGTGGATTCAACATTCGGGCTCAAGTTCGAATAAGACATATGAATATGAAATTGTAAAAAAAAATGAAGAATTTGTCCTAGCTAATTAAACCTTGAGAAAGAAACCAACCCCTAAGAATAATATTATTTAATTTGGAAACTTGTTTCTTCATATCTAGCCAGCTCTTAAACTTGTCATGAAATACATATCATAATAATAACATATTCAGAAAAATCTTACAAATAAAATTTGAGGAGAGTCAAATGTATGCAGACTTTACTATTATCTCATAGAGATAGAGAGGTCGTAAAAGGGCAAGTTGGGTGTACTAAAGCTCCCGCTATGCGCAAGATCCGAGGAAGGGCTCGACCACAAGAGTCCATTGTACGCAGATTTACTTTGCATTTTTGCAAAAGACTGTTTTCAAGGCTTGAACCTGCGACATCCTGCTCTCATTAAAATACTTAATTCGGAGTTGATGTATTGAATTAAAATATGTCTTTATTTGAATGTTTAAGTAAAATATACTACTTCTCTGTCTCATTTTATGTGACATCCTATGATTTGACACAGTATTTAAGAAAAAAATAAAAACTTTTAAAACTTATTATCTAAAATTATTCTCATATATTAATTATATATATGATCATTGTCCCCCATAAACTTATATATAAGACTCCATCATTTGCTATATATAATTCCCCAAATGAAGCTCCAATGGAAAAAAGAGATTCTTGGGGATTGAGTAAATGATTTCATAATAATTAAATAAAATAGTAGAGTAATAAGTAGAGTAATAATAATAATTCAGATAAATGTGGTTAAAAAAACAAAAAGCAATGATGAGTAAGATAGTCAAAGAAAGTAAGACAAAGAGTGGGACAACAATCTTCTTAAAAGACTCGAAATCGAAAATATGCCCACAGCACAAAAATCCTTCTATTCCCAAACTCCCAGGTTCTGTTATATTTGCCTCGAATTCGATAAAATTTAATAATTTTAATATTATATTAATATTGAATTTATTAAATTATTATTCAATTGAATTTCTTCACTTATAAAATTCTATTGAATATATTATTATTATTTATTTAAATTTACTTATTAGTTTTCACTTGAAACACTTGTTATGAAAGTAATTGTTGATATAATGAGTTTATCATTTTATCCTATTAATTGATAAGATCTGAATGTATTTACTAACTAAATTTTTTTAAAAAAATAATTCAAAATCCCATTTTAGTTGTCAAGTATACTAAAAAATATTTATCAATTTAGATAATTAATTATTTTTTCTAACTTTACAGTTAATATTGATTATTCTAAAATTAATAAGTATATATATAAATAAAATTTTAATTATTTATAAAGAATATATTAGTCAAACAACACTTTTAATTAAAAATTTTCTTTAGAATTTATCAAACCTTATCATGACAACTAAAATGGAATTGGGGAAATAATTAATGAAGATATAATTATCCTACTTCCATTTGTCAAAAAAAAATTTATTATAAAATATTTGACGAATAAATCAAATAGAGAAATAATGTATAAAATCACAAGGATTAAAATTTTAAATTTTGATATTTTCTTTGTTTTTATTTCACATTTCATTTGTTGATAATTATTATTACTATCAAACTATATAGACTTGAATTAATATTTTAAAGTATATTTATTAAGCAAACTATATATGGTGAGACATAAGAAGTACTATATAGTTTTATTTCTATTTTTTATTAATTATTATAAAATTTGTCCCCAAGAATCACGCAAAAAAATTAAAAAAAAAGATGAGTAGTCAAAGAGAACAAAAAAACACTTGCTCTGAATGACAGAACAAACCTGACAAGTAACGTTCAAGTAAATTTGTAGCCTATTTTATGGTGCACGTCAACCTATGATCTTTTGATTAAATTAAATATTTGTGTAGGCAAATTTTTAGAATTGATTTAATATTTTTTTGAAAGGTAAATAATGTATTTGGCTTAATGATGAGTTATTTAATTTTATTGAGAGGAACATGGATCAATTCCCACTTTCATTGTGCTTGGAACGAAGGAAATAATTTTTACGAAAAATAATTTTTTTAAAAAAATAAGCGTGTTTATTTCTTATTTTCTAGTATTTGATAAGTAAGTTGGAAAATATGAATATCTTAAAATTATTTTTAATTTTTCAAGGGTTGGAGCCAGTGGTGGAGCTCTACATAGTAATCAGAGGGCTCATCCGAACCTTCATCGGTGAAAAATTATACTATTTTCATATAGTAAAAATAATATTTTATGTATATATAATAAATATCGAAGACCCTTCAGTTAGTTTGTGTGTATACTTCTTAAAATTTTGAACCTACTTATAGAAAATCCTGAATATGCCATTGGTTGGGGCAATGGATGGTCATCGGAGAGAAGATTAACTTGGAGTATTATTTATCCAATTTATTTTTCCTACTTTCACAAGAGAAGTCATTTTTCTTTTTTTTTTTTTAAGAAACTTATTTTTCAGAAAGAAAATATTTTTGAAACATGTTAACCAACCAAACCTATAAAAGTTAAAAATAATTAGAAAATATTTTCTTCCATACTAAACACAATCAATACTTTTTTTTCTCCTTTTTTAAAAAAATAATATACTCATATTGTAAAAATTATATTCTAAATCCTCAATTTGAGGTATAAAATTTATGTTATTTCTTTTAAGTCTTGATTTGTTGCACACAATTCTAGGAAGAATGTAATAGTACTATAAATATGTTGTTCTAGTTTTTTCTAGTTCTTTAGATCGTTCCTACCTGATGTTGACCAACTGGAATTATTTTATCATGCTTCTGACAAAATAAATAAATATTTATTTTCAAAAAATGAAATGATCTATACATGCATATTTCCTTTAGTAATTTTGATGTAGCTTGTTGTCATAATTATTTGAGTGAAATAACAAGAAAAGACTAAACATGTCATGTTTGTGTGGCATTATTATTATTATTATTATTATTATTATTATTATTATTATTATTATTATATAAGCTAATTTTAGCATGTGACCATATATTACTTTACAGTGTTTTTTGGTTGTTGATGTTTTTGGTTACTAAATTAACTTCCTTAGCTCTACTTTTCTTGGGAATGTTCTCTTACTTTGATGCTTTATACAGTTTCTTCCTTCTTTTGACTCAATTTTGGGACATTATTGGTGGCCACTTGGTTAACATCACATAATATTTCCTTTCATTTAGTACATTTAAGTTATATATGCTCTCCCGTTTAAGTTTATATGAATTAATTTGACTTGACATAATATTTTAAAAAGAGAGATTTTTAAAATTTATGATTTGAAATGAATTATAAATATCTATTTCCCATCACATAATATTTCCTTTCATAGGTACATTTAGTTATAATTGATCTCTCCCGTCTTAATTTATATGAGTTATAAGGAATTTAAGAAAAAGAAAAACTTTTGAAATTTATGATATGAAATGAATTATAGAAAACTGAATGGCTCACCAGGTTGTCTCTTGCTCGCTCACGGATTCAGCAATAATTCAAAAAGTTGCCTATTCAGGAATTGTGTTGGATCTATGCTTATAGCCTCGTAACTTCGGAAGAAGGGGTGCCTCCTCACAAAGAGGGTCATAGTGATCGGGATTCACTCAAGGACCTACTGATTTAAGTAAATATCTAATGCACTCACTTACCGGAGAAGTCATTTTTGGAGTGAGAAATTATGCGTTTTTGGGATCTATAATAAATTGCATGAATTTAGATCAATCATATAATGATATTTCTACACATATGAAAGTCGTAATTAATTTGTCCAGTTAAATTTCATAAATCATTTTATTAAGGATAAATGACAATTTTAAAATTAAATTGTTACTGAATATGAAAATATATCGTTCTTTTTTTGGGCCAACTGAAAAGGAATGTGAGTCATATAGATTTGGACAGAAGCAATATCTAGTTTCACTATAATAATCATCCATTTAAGTTATAAGTATCTAATTTCATTATACAATAGTTATCCTTTATAATACTTTCTTCGTCTTAAGAGTTTGTTCACCAATGTGAGATGAGATCGTAATTTAAAATTATGATATGAAATTACATAAGATGAAGTACTTTAATTTGTTTGGATATATTTTGTACATTTTTAAGTTGTATTTATTTGTCATAAACATAAAAACTCTGTAAATTGTAAAAACTATCAAACTGTCCCAATTCCTTGTCCAATTTTACCAAATAAGCAAAAATTCATAGCAAAAGTATAACATACTATCAACAAGTTATTCTTAAAAAAAATACAACATTTATTTATCGAACTTTAGCTCAACAAAAAAAATAAAATTAAGATGAGTTGCATACTACTTTTTATATAATATTCCTACAGTACAAATAAACTTCTCATGTTGAGCATGCATTTTTTGATTGGATATCTAAGAAGACGAATCAACGTTGTTACATATGAAATAAATGATTGACAGATATAAAATGGTAATAATATAAATTTATAGATCAATTTTGTATTTAAAAATATAAAATTATGATATGAAATTTTCAAATCAAGGTTTTGAAAGAATTTGAAATTTCATCTCACTGCTTTAATTTTTGTATGCCCAAATATTGCTTTCGTCTCATGATTTAAGATCATGAGATAAAATTATATATCCAAATGCCTACTAAAAACATATGTGCTTTAAAGAATTTAATTTTTTTTTGTACAACACAATTAGTTATGAATACACTAATAATATATTAGCTTTTAAAATTTCTTAATTAATTAAATATAAGTATATTTCACAATTTTATGACTATAATTCACTTTTTCTAGTATCTTGATCTTTTTCTCTCGATTTTGCGTGCCTTTCTATTCTCTCTCCAAATCCTAATGGCCTTTCTTTCTCTCTCTCTCCTCTTTCTCTCTCGCTCAAGCCCCCCTCTCCCTCTCCCTCTCCCACTCGCCACTCTCCCCTTTGTCTCTCTCTCTCTCACTCTCTCTCTCACTCTCTTGCTTGCCTTTCTCCTTCTCACTCTTTTCTTCTCTCTCACCTCTCCCTTTTCTGTATTTTCACTTCTCTCTTTGTATTTTTGTATTCTGCGTTTTTGCCTCTCTGTGTATTGTATTTTTGTTCTTTCACAAATGAGTACAAGTAATACACTAGCGAATGAATACGAGAGAAGTAAAGTGAATGAATATAATTTGCTATTCTTTTTGTGTGTTTGGTATCTTTAAAGACACCATCTTGTATTCGTTGATACAATCTTAAATGCCCTTATGAATACAAGTATAATTAGATCAAACAAATACAAGTGATACAAAATTGAGTGACAAGCAAAACTAAAGCAAATGAATATAATCCCTTGTGTTTTTCTTGTTGTTCCTATAACTGTATACACAAATATTGTATTCGTCGATACATAATGTATTCATCAATACAACTTAAATACATGTATGAATACAATGACAGTTTAGGCAGGTCATAATTTGATTATTTTATGGGCTAATTTCTCCACTAGGGGCGGATGTAGAGAGTATTGAAGAGGTTCACTAGGTATTTTTAAAAATATTTTATGTACATGTGTAGATTTTTGAATTTTCTAGGGTTAGATGTTAACAGTGTTAGAAATTAATAATCTGCAGATCCCAAGTAGAAGAAGAAGAAGAAAGAAGAAGAAGAAGAAGAACAGTAATTCTGTTTTTCAAAGACAAGGCAGAGAAAAATAATATTAGAGAGATATATTTCGTGATAACACCGAATAAGTAAACTCTATTACCTAACAGATATAATATTTGAAGGAGTTCAAAATTCACCTTGAAGTTAGTAAAATTCAAATCTCAAATATTATATTTTTATTTTTTAATTTCTTTTAATAAAAATTTTATATCCATCACGATTTGACACCCCTACTCAATATTATAAAATTTCTGTCTGTAGAACTTAAAACCCTTCATTATTACTCTAGTGGAAGCACTGACAATTATTAGTTTATTGATTCAGGAAGTTGGGATTTTCTTTTTTTTTTTAAAAAAAAAAAAAAAGAGAAGTGTCAGCAAAACATTATTATTAATTGGTTATTAACAAATCATTTCAATTATATGGTAAAAATACGAGGTCAAAATTAAATTAAAATGCAATTGTCCTCATGAACCTAGGTAAAAGTGTATTTGCCCAATATTTATATTAATCTACATATCAGTAATATTTTACCATGATATTATGTCAAGATTAAGGTTGAATGTTTATTAATTAACTATGAGTTTTTGCAATAAAAAATAAAAGATAAAATGTACCATGCATTCATTAAAAATCGATATAAACATCAATACAAGTATATTATAATCTCAAAACTTATTACTCTTTGTTTACCAAGTAATTAAAGAAAAGGATAATTTTAAATACATATAATAAACTAATTAGTTTACAATAAATATAGTCATGTTTTATTTACTTAAAAAATAGTCAAAAATCATAGAAAATATATAATAGCTATGCAATATACGTTGCCAAACGTCATTGAAAGTATATACTAACTATACAATATAGATTACTTAATACTGAATATACATTATGATATATTACTAAATATAACTTGATTGTGCATGCAATTTACATGGATTATACAGGCATATATAATAAAATAATTATTTTTTTGATAATTATTTTGGTTTAATAATTATCTACTATAATTATCCCTAAAAGAAATTAAAATTTTCAATATCATACCATATCCATCCCTATGCCAAATTGTGTAAATACAATCAATGACAGAATCACTCTTTGACTAGGGGATTCATCCGAACTCCTTTTAATTAAATATTATATTATTTATATATAATTAAAATTATTTTTAATCTATATATATTAGATGTCTAACCTTTTTAACTAATTTACATATTTATTTTTAAAAATTTTAAATTCTCTTAATTAAAATTTGATTTCGTCACTGCGCACACGACTATGTAGTGGTCTGTTAAAAAGGGAAAATCGTGAGGGAGAAGCTAGGAATCTTGTACTGTTTTTTGGAACTTTTTTGTGAGGACCGAGGTAAAGACTACCGCGCCTTACCAATACATCCAAACATTTCATAAATTTATTCATAACATTACGTAAAAATTAATGAATGTTAATATATAGTATAATTTTTAGATTAAAAGGTATCTGTTGACACTTTATTAGACTCCGTAATTAATTAAATGGACGTTAATTGCTCATTCGAAAAGATTGTTGAGATTGAGGTGTATTTTAAATTTTACCGGGAATTTTCGCGGGTAAAAATTTGGTTGAAGTCGGGAGT
>JAOTQJ010000111.1:4256756-4287217 GCA_025642045.1 Solanum sejunctum
CCCTAAAAAAAATAAAGAAAGATAAAAAGAAAAGCGTTAAATTTTTTCACCCTACCTCTCACCCCCACTCCTAAATTTTTCTAAAGAAAAATTTAATAAATAAAAAAAATTAAACTTTTTAACCCCTATTCCCGCAACCATTCTTTGCTAATGAAAAATAAAAAAATATTTTTTTCCTACTCGCAGCTCCCAACCTCAATTTTTTATAAAGTAAAATTGAATTAAAAAATAAATTCATCCCAGCTCCACATTTCCATCATAAACCCCCACAAGACGTCTCCCACCGCTTCCGGGCCACCTAGGCATTTTCTAGGGCTCGTTGTCGACCTACTCATATGATTTTTCGGGAATGTTGTGCCTGAACCCCCTGCAATGCTAGAATTCATAGGCTAACACCCACAGAAAACTGCCGAAATTGCCTGTTTCCAATTTCTTGGCCCATAAAGTCCCACCAGGCATTCCCCCCCGTCGTCAGGCCACCTGGGCCTCTTCACAGGTACATTTCGGACCCACTCGTATATTTTTTTGGGAATGTTGCTCAAGAGCCACCTGCAACGTCAGAATTCATGGGCTAATACCCACAAAAAACTGTCGAAATCGCCTGTTTCCATTCCCTTGCCCATAAAATTCAATAAGGCGTCCCCCACCGTCGCCAGACCATCTGAGCCTCTTCCCGGGCTCATTACAGACCTACTCATATGATTTTTTGAAAATGTTACTCGAAGCACCTGCAATGCCAAAATTCATGGGCTAACAGCCACAAAAAACTATCAAAATTGCATATTTCCTGTTCTTTGGCTCAAAAAATCTCACCAAACGTCCCCCACTGGAGCTGAGCCACATGGGCCTTTTTCTAGGCTCATTGCGGACCTACTCATATGAGTTTTTGGAAATGTTACATCGGAGCCTCATGCAGCGCCAGAATTTATGGGCTAACACCCACAGAAAAACTACCAAAATCGCATATTCCTATTCCTTGGCCCATAAAATCCCATTGGAGTCCTCTACCACCGTCGGGCCACCTGGGCCTCTTTCCGAGCTCGTTGTGGACCCACTCGTATGAATTTTAGGAAATGTTGTGCCGGAGCCCCTTGCAGCACTAGAATCCGTGGGCTAATACCCACAAAAAATAGCCAAAATCGCCTATACATATTCCATGGCTCATAAAATCCTACTAGGCGTCCCCCGCCGCTGCTGGGCCACCTAGGACTCTTCTCGAGCTTGTTATAGACCCACTCGTATGATTTTTCAGGAATGTTCCACCGAAGCCCCCTGCAATGCCAAAATCTATGGGTTAATATCCACAAAAAACTGCTGAAATCGCATGTTTCCTATTTCTTGGCTCATAAAATCCCACAAGGCATTTTGCACCGTCGTCGAGCTACCTGGGTCTCTTCCCGGGATTGTTACGGATCCATTCATATGATTTTCCAAGAATATTATGTCAGAGCCCCCTGCAGTGCCAGAATCCATAGGTTAACACCTACAGAAAATTATCAAAATCACTTATTTCCTGTTCCTTGGCCCATAAAATCCTATCGGGTGACCCCGCTGCTGTCGGGCCACCTAGGCCTCTTTTGGGCTCGTTACGGACCCACTCATATGATTTTTAAGGAATGTTGCACCGGAGCCCACTATAGCTCTAGAATACGTGGGCTAGCACCTACAGAAAATTACCAAAATATCCTATTTTCTATTCCTTAGCCCATAAAATCCTACTAGACATCCAGCATCACCATCGGGCCACTTGGACCTCTTGCTAGGCTTATTACGGACCCACTCGCATGATTTGTCAGGAATGTTGCGTCGAAGCCCCCTGCAGCGCTAGAATCCTTGGGCTAACACCTACAGAAAATTACCAAAAATTATCCGTTTCTTATTCCTTGGCCCATAAAATTCCACCAAGCATCCCCGCTACCATCGGGCGACCTGGTCCTTTTTTCGGGCTTGCTGTGGACTCACTCATATGATTTTTTGAGAATGTTGTGTCGTAGCCCACTACAGCGCCAGAAACCATGGGCTAACACCTATTGAAAACTGCCCAAATCGTCTATTTCTTGTTCCTTGGCCCATAAAATCCCACCAAGTATCCCTTGCCGCCGCCGGGCCCCCTAGACCTCTTTCGAGGGCACATTGCAGATCTACTCATATATTTTTCGAGAATGTTGTGCCGGGGCCCCCTACAGTGCCATAATCTGCGGGCTAACACTCATAAAAACTATCGAAATTGCTTTTTTCCAGTTCTTTGGCCAATAAAATCTCACCAGGCGTCCCTCGCTGTCGCTGGGCCACCTAGTCCTTTTCTCAGGCTCGTTTTGAACCCATTTGTATGATTCTTTGGGAATGTTGAGCTGGAGCCCCTTATAGTGCCAGAATTCGTGGGCTAACATTCAAAGAAAACTGCCGAAATCGCTTGTTACTTGTTCCTTAGCCCATGATATCCCACTAGGCATCCCTCGCTGCAGTCGGGCCATCTGGGCCTCTTCCCAAGCTCATTGCGAACCCACTCTTATGATTTTTTGGGAGTGTTTGTGCAGGAGCCCCTGCAACACTAGAATTCGTAGGCTAATACCATAAAACTGCCAAAATCGCCTATATCCTACTCCTTGGCTGATAAAATCCTACCAGGAATCCTCCGCTATCGTCGGGCCACTTGGGCCTCTTTCTTGGGGATCTACTTGTATGATTTTTTGGGGATGTTGCGCCGAAGCTACCTGCAACACCATAATTTATGGGCTAACACCAATAGAAAAGTGCTGAATCGCAAGTTTTGTGTTCCTTGGCCCATAAAATCCTACCAGGCGTCCCTCGACACCATCGGGCCACATAGGCCTCTTCTCGAGCTTATTACAAACCCACTCGTATGATTTTTTGAGAATGTTCAGCAGCCCCTGCAGTGCCAGAATTTGTGGGCTAACACCTACAAAAAATTATTGAATAGCATGTTTCTTATTCCTTGGCCAATAAAATCCTACCAGGCGTTCCCCGCTACCGCTAGTCCACTTGGGTCTCTTCAGGAGCTCATTGCAGACCCACTCATTTGATTTTTTGAAAATGTTGCGCCAGAGTCCCCTACAGCACCAGAATCCATTGGCTAACACCCACAGAAAATTGCTGAAAATGCTTATTTCCTGTTCCTAGGCCCATAAAATTCTACCAGGCGTCCCCCAGCGTCGTCGGGCCACCTGAGCCTCATTCCAGACTTGTTGTGGACCCACTGATTTGATTTTTTGAGAATGTTGCATTGGAGGCCCCTACAAAGCCAGAATCCTATGGCAAACACCGACTGAAAACTATCGAAATCACTTATTTCCTGTTCCTTATTCCAACAATTACTACTAGGCGTCCCCCGCCATCGTTGGGCCACCTGGACCTCTTCAGGGACTCATTGCGAACACACTCGTATGATTTTTTAGGAATGTTGTCCCTGAGGTCCCTGCACAGGGTTAACACACATAGAAAACTGCTGAAATCGCATGTTTCCTATTCCTTGGCCCATAAAATTCCACCAGGCATCCTCCATCACCGCCGGGCCATCTGGCCTATTCTCTGGCTTATTACGGACCCACTCGTGTGATTTTTTGAGAATATTGCATAGAGGCCCCTTGTTGAGCCAGAATCTGTGGGCTAACACCAATAAAAGAACTATTGAAATTATCTGTTTTCTGTACTTTGGCCCATAAAATCCCACCAGGCAGCCCCCCATCATCGCCGAGTCACCTAGGCCTCTTCTTGGGTTACTATTGCTAGATCACCTGGCCTTTTTCCGAGCTCATTGCGGGCCTACTAGTATGATTTTTCGGAAATGTTGCATCAGAGCCCCCTGCAGCGCCAGAATCCATGGGCTAACAGCCACAAAAAACTATCAAAATCGCCTATTTCTTATTCCATGGCCCATAAAATCTTACAAGACATCCAGCGCCACTATCGGGCCACTTGGGCCTCTTTCCGGGATTATTGCAGACCCATTCGTATGATTTTTTAGAAATGTTGCATTGGAACCGCCTGCAATGCCAGAATCCATGGGCTAACACCCACAGAAAACTGCCAAAATCGCATGTTTTCTGTTTCTTAGCCCATAAAATCCCACCAGGCATCCCCCGCCGCTGCTGGACCACATTGGCCTTTTCAGAGGCTCATTGCGGACCAACTCATACTCTTTTTTGGGAATGTTATGCCTGAGCCCCTACACCAACAGAAAACTATCAAAATCTCATATTTTCTGTTCTTTGGCCTATAAAATTCCACCATGCATCCCCGGCCGCCGCCAGGCCACCTAGGCCCCTTCCCGGTCAAGTTGCAGACCCAATTGTATGATTTTTCTAGAATCCTATGCCTGAGACCCTAGCAAAGCCATAATTCGTGGGCTAACACCCACAGAAAACTGCCAAAATCGTCTGTTTCCTTTTCCTTGTCCCATAAAATCCTACCAGGAGTCCTTTACCGTCGCTGGGCCACCTGGGCCTCTTCAGGGACTTTTTGCGGACCCACTCATATAATTTTTTGAGAAGGATGTGCATGAGTCCCTTGCAGCACCAGAATATGTGGGCTAACACCCACAGAAAACTGTTAAAATTGCCTAATTCTTATTTCTTGGCCCATAAAATCTCACCAGGCGTCCCCTAACACCACCGGGCCATCTAGGCCTCTTCTTGGGCTCGTTACGAACCCAATTGTATGATGTTTCTTGAATGTTGCATCGCAAACCCCTGCAGAGTCATAATTTGTGGGCTAACACCCATAGAAAACTATCGAAATCGCTTGTTTTCTATTCTTTGGCCCATAAAATCCTATAGGGCATCCCCCGCCATCATCGGACCACCTAGGCCTCATTCGGGGCTCGTTATGGACCCACTCGTATGATTTTTCTGGAATGTTGCATCAGATCCCCTCGCAGTGCTAGAATTCGTGGGCTAACACCCACATAAAACTGTAAAAATTGCCTATTTCCTATTCCTTGTATATAAAATCCCACTAGGCGTCCCTTGCTATCGTCGAGCCACATGGGCCTTTTCTTAGGCTCGTTATGGACCCACTCGTATGGTTTTTCGAGAATATTGCTCCAGAGCCCCTTGTAACGAAAGAATCTATGGGCAAACACTCACAAAAAATGCTGAAATTGCATGTTTCTTATTCCTTGGCCCATAGAATCCTACTAGACGTCCCTCCGCTATCGCCGGGCCACCTGGGCCTCTTCGTGGGCTCATTGTGGACCCACTTGTATGATTTTTCAGAAATATTGCGCTGGATCCCCCAGCAACGTTAGTATTCGTGGGCTAACACCCACAGAAAATTATCGATATCATATATTTCTTGTTCCTTGGCACATAGAATCCTACCAAGCATCCCCCGCTGTCCCCCAGGCCACCTGAGCCTCTTCCCAGGATCATTGCGGACTCACTCATTTGATTTTTTGGTAATTTTGCTGCACTAGAATCAACGGGTTAACACTCAAAGAAAACTGTCGAAATCATATGTTTCTTGTTCCTTGCCCCACAAAATCCAACCAGGCGTCTCCCGCTACTGCTAGGCCACCTGGGCCTCTTCAAGGTTAGTTACGGACCCACTCCTATAGTTTTTTGAGAATATTGTGCCTGAGCCCCCTATAGAGCTAGAATTAATGGGCTAATACTCACAGAAAACTGCCAAAATCGCATGTTTTCTCTTCCTTGACCCATAAAATTTCACTAGGCGTCCCCCTCCGCCGCCGGGCCACCTGTGCCCATTTTCGGGCTTGTTGCAGACATACTCGTATGATTTTTTGAGAATGTTGCACCGGATCCCCCTTCAGTGCCAAAATCTGTGGGCTAACACCCACAGTAAACTGTCAAAAATACTTGCTTCCTCTTTCTTAGCCCATAAAATCCTACCATGCCTCCCCGCCACCGCCGAGCCACCTGGGCCTCTTTTCGAGCTCATTGCAAATCCACTCGTATGACTTTTTAGGAATATTGCGCTGGAGCCCCTTGCAGCGTAAGAATCGGTAGGCTACCACCCACAAAAAACTATCAAAATTACCTGTTTTCAATTTCTTGTCCTATAAAATCCTACCATGCATTCCCTGCCACCGCCGCGCCACCTGGGCCTCTTTAGGGGCTCATTATAGAACCACTCGTATGATTTTTCGAGAATGTTATGCCTGAGCCCCCTGCAGCGCCAGAATCCGTGGGCTAACACCTATCGAAAACTGTTGAAATTGCATATTTCTTGTTTCTTGGACAATAAAATCTCACTAGGCATCCTCCACCGTCACTGGGCTACCTGGCCTATTTCTGGGCTATTTGTAGACCCACTCGGATGATTTTTTGAGAATATTGCGTTGGAGACCCATGCAACACAAGAATCTGTGGGCTAATACCCACAGAAAACTGTCAAAATTGTCTGTTTCTGGTTCCTTGGCCCATAAAACCCCACCAGGCATCCTCCGCTGTCGTCGGGCCACCTGAGCCTCTTTCTAGGCTCATTGTGGATCTAATTGTATGATTTTTCTGAAATATTGCGCTGGAGACCACTGCAGAGCCATAATTCTTGAACTAACACCCACAAAAAGCTATTGAAATCGCTTGCTTCTTGTTATAAAATTCTACCAGGCGTTCCACGCTGTTGTCGGGCCATCTGGGCCTTTTTCCAGGCTCGTTGCGAATACACTTGAATGATTTTTTGGGAATATTGCATGAAGCCCCCTACAGCACTAGAATCTGTGGATTAACACCAATAGAAAACTACTAAAAATGCATATTTCTTATTCCTTGGCCCATAAAATCCTACCAGGCGTCCCTCGCCGTCGTCGGGCCACCTAGGCCTTGCAGACCCATTCGTATGATTTTTCAGGAATGCTGCATTGGAGCCCTTTGCAACGCCAGAATTCGTGGGCTAACACTCACAAAAATCTGTCGACATTGCCTATTTCCTGTTCCTTGGCCCATAAAATCCTACCAAGCGTCCCTTGTCGCTGCTGAGCCACCTTGGCCTCTTCAGGGGCTCATTGCGAACCAACTTATATGATTTTTCGAGAATGTCGTGCTTGAGTCCCCTGTATCGCCAAAATCTGTGGACTAATACCCCCAGCAAATTATTGCAATCGCATGTTTCCTGTTCCTTGGCCTATAACTTATTTGATAGGTATTAATGGATTTGAGGTTTTGAGGTTTCACTCGCAGATCGCCGCCACCGAGCCACTTGGGCCTATTCTCGGGCTTGCTGCAGACTCACTCGTATGGTTTTTTGAGAATGTTGTGCTGGAGCCCTATGCAGCACCAAAATCCATGGGCTAACACCCACAAAAAATTATTGAAATCTTCTGTTTTCTGTTCTTTATCCCACAAAATTCCATCAGGCGTCCCTCGCCGTTGGGCCACCTAGGCCTCTTCCCAGGCTTATTGCGAACCCACTCGTATGATTTTTCTAGAATGTTGCATCGGAGCCCCTGTAGCGCCAGAATCCATGGGCTAACACCCATATAAAACTACTAAAATCGCCTGTGTCCTGTTCTTTGACCCATAAAATCTCACCAGCCGTCCCCCACCGTAGCTGGGCATCTAGGCCTCTTCTCGGGCTCATTGCGAACCCACTCATATGACTTTTTGGGAATGTTGCGCTGGAGGCCCCTGCAGCTCCCAAATCTGTGGCTAACACCCACAGAAAACTATTGAAATCATTTATTTCTTGTTCCTTGGCCCAGAAAATCCTACTAGGCATCCAGCGCCACTGTCGGGCTACCTGGGCCTCTTCCTGGGCTCATTGCCGACCCACTCGTATGATTGTTTGGGAACGTTGCGTCGAAAACTCTTGCAGCGCCAGAATCTGTGGGCTAACACCCACAAAGAACTGCTGAAATCACCTGTTTCTTGTTTCTTGGCCCATAAAATTCCACCAGGCGTCCCTTGCCTCTTCCCCGGCTCATTACGGACACATTCATATGATTTTTCGAGAATGTTCCGCTGGAGGCCCCCCCCCTTCCCACAAACATTTCCACCCTACCCTCATCCCCTTTCCCCCACTCCTGCCTCCAAATTTTTTTAAGAAAAATAAAAAAATTATGCACAAAAAAATCTTTTTGTGCGATTAAGAATTTTTTATTATGAAATGGGGATCTATGAGTCTATATGGGTACCTATATTTTACTCAATTTGATCATTTATGTATGAGGTTTTAAAATAGACCAATCCATTTTAATTCATTTAGAAAATATAAGTGATCCATTAAAATAAATATGGGTAAAATGAGTTATTTTTACCCTATATGGATTGAAATTGTCACTTATGCATAAAATATCAATTAGCTTTACCACAAATTCATTTTGGTTGTCCAATCAAATCTTTTATAACACCATTGTATTTTATACATCTTTTGGCTTCTATAATAAAATACTACTGTATAAAATACATAATATAATATAAAAGTTGATTAAAAATGATTATTATAATAAAATATTGTTAATGAGGATATGTTTGATATTGAAAATGGAAAAACCATTTGTTTTTCTTTGTTTTTTAGTACCAATTTGGATAAATGAGCATGGTTGCCCATCCGTGAAATAGGGAGTCTAATAATAATAGTAGTTTATTTGTGGAAAATATTTAATAATATAATAATAACATATTACTAAATGATCGTGGAGTAATTAAGAAAATCATTAAGTAATAGTAATTATTAGCTATAAATGGTATTGCAATAGATTATTATTATCATTTTCTTAAATGTGTGATGATATGTGTATGTATATAGTTTCGTGGATTAAAAAAATCATAATTAAGATTGAAAATGATGAATGCTTGTGATTTGAGCAATTCAAGTATTGTTAGAAATAAGTTTAATCAAAATTAACTATAATATATATATTCAATGTGATCTGATAAGTAATAAATAAGGTCCGTAAAGAATGAAAATACACAAATTTTACTCATATATTTATGAGATAGTGATTATTATTTTATAGATTTTCAACTCAAGAAAAGTGTTTTACTAAAAGTTTAAAAAATATGAAAAAGAAGTGAAAACTATGATGAAAAACTAAACGATTAGGTATAACACGCCACGTACATCCATTCGATTCAAGACGAGGAGAGATAAATGAAAAATCAAAGATATAGTAATCGCGATTTTTGGGAAAACTATATCAATAAGAATAAATAACTCAAAATAAATGAAATAATAGTAATACTAAAATTGAAAGAATAAGGTGTTGTATGCTCATTGCTCTAGCGTACAAAAAGAAAAAAATTGCTGAATTATTTACTGATATTCTGTTCGAATTTTTATTTTTTATTTTTTAATATTTATGTCATGTTTTCATTGAGCTATAACGTGATTAATTGAACCATTTCAATCTCATTTTTGTATGATCTTTCATAGAGATCGTTTATACCTTGCTACGTATATCCTTTTGTTCCTAATCAACTCTTTACGTAGTATGTCCTCTCATCCATCTAAGTATTTTTATTTGGGACAATTACAGTGCATAGTTATTTGGCTAAAATAATTATCAGGAAAATAACCAATTGTTGTATAGGCATGTATATCAATGATATTTCATGTATAGTCAAACTTTATTTAGTTTTTGACTGTACCATAATATATATTTAGTGTATAATATATGTATAAGTAATCTACATTGTATAGTCTATGTATATTTTCTATGTCTTTTGACAAATTATATTATATAATCATGTATATTTTTTACGACTTTGAACTTTTTTAAATGTCAATAAAAGAGGACTATATTTGTTATAAATTAATTATTAATTTATTATATATATTTAAAATTATCCCTTTTAATTTTTCACTATTAAATATGCAAATTTTAACTAGCCAATACTTGGTCTTACACAAACATAGTATAATCTAAATTAGGCCAAAAAGGATAAAAGTTTATTTTCCATTATTATACTCCCCTTATTATATTAGTACTAAAATCTTTCTTGATGCAATTAACTTTTTCTTCTCTATATAAATATAAAATAAAAAATAATATACCCACCTTTATACTGAATAATGTGGAACCAAACTAGATTTTTTCTCCTTTTTTGAGGTGTTATTTCAAAAACTAAAGTAGAATATTTTTTTTACTCAGTGTTCAATATTCACATTAAACTTTGATGAAATTTAGATTTACATTGAGAAATTTTATATTAGGAAGTAAAAAGCTCTCTAACAAAGTTGACTCCATTGAAGTCTGACTAAATTTAGATTCGCATAAAGAGATTTTATATTAGGAGGTAAAGAGATCTCTAACAAAGTTAACTCCGTACCTAAGAAAATTCGAACCAAGACCTCTTGATTCCGTATCCAAAAAAACTCAAACCCAAAACCTCTTGACTCGGTATTGAAAGAAACTCAAACCAAAGACCTCTTGACTCAGTTTTCAAGAAAACTCAAACCAAAGTCCTCTTAATTTCATATCCAAAGAAACTCAAACCCATGACCTAAATTACTTATGCTCCACCACAACTCCGATATCAAGAATATTCCTGATACTATAGTATTCAGCTCCAGTAAAAGTTTAAGTCCAAAAAGTATAAAAAGTAATAAACTAAAAAAACTTAAAAAAAAAAAAAGTTCTGACAACTGCCCGATAATTCACCAAACAGCAACGGGCACCTGCCCGTACTCTTACGGGGCAGGAACACACTCCGAGGTTACTTCTTTTTTACCTTTCAATATTTCCACTTTAACACTAAAATTACTCAATTCACTCCCACCACCACACCTCCGCCGTGGTGGGTGGCGCGTGACATTCACTATCCGACGGTTTACTTCACCTCAATGCTAGGGAAGTGGTGATGGGGCAGAAATTGAGCTGTGGACAACAACCCCATGAGCATGAATTGTTCATTGCAGTACAAAATGGTGAACTTGGAAAAGTTGAAGCTATGGTTGATGAAAATCCAAATGTGCTTAGACTTACAACTGGTAATGGGAAGTTCTCTGCACTTCATGTAGCTGCTGTTAATGGCCAGATCGAGGTTGGTTTTTCATTTTCTTGAAAAAAAATGTGATCTTTTTGTTTTTTTACCTTCCCTGTGAACTTATGTACTTTTTGCTCTGACTTGAATACACAATCTTAAGCTTGGAGTTAGAGGATGCTTACCATCCCAACAACTCTATTGTAAGAAGAAAATGTAGTCTTTACAATCTTGTTTTCCTTTTTTTGTAAAGGTGGGGTGGTAATGGTTCTTGATCTTTGATTAGTGATGTACATTGGTGACTCGAATACACAATCTTAAGCTTAGAGGTAAAGGATGCTTACTATCCGAACAACCCTATTGTAAGGAAAAAAATGTAGTATTTACAATCTTGTTTTTCCTTTTTTTGTAAAGGTGGGGTGGTAATGGTTCTTGATCTTTGATTAGTCATATCCATTGGTGACTCGAATCTATGCCGTAGAGTTAGAGGGATGATTAGAGAGGTGGAGGGTGCTTCCTATCCAAGCAACTTCTCTTGTCAAGAAAAAAAATGTAGTCTTTACAATCTTGTTTTTCCTTATTTTTAGGTGTGTTGGTAATGGTTGTTGATCTTAGTTTAGTGATGTCCATTGGTGACTCGAATCTATCTTGTAGAGTTGGAGGGGTCATTAGAGAGGTGGAGGGTGCTTCTCATCCCAGCAACTTCTCTTGTAAAAGAGAAAATGTAGATTTTACAATCTTGTTTTTCCTTTTTTGTAGAGGTGGGGTGTTAATGGTTCTTGATATTTAATGAGTGATGTGCCTTGTGACTCGAATCCGCAACCTTAGAGTTAGAGGTGGATTGTGCTTCCCATTCGAGCAACCCCTCTTGTTGGAAAAAGAAATGTAGTCATTTACAATCTTATTATTCCTTTTTTTTAAGTTGGGTGGTAATAGTTCTTGATCTTTAATTAGTTATGTCAATTGATGACTCAAATCTTTCGTGGGTGTTAGCCCATGGATTTTGGCGCTGCCTAGGGTTCCGAGCAAATATTTTTGAAAAAGCATACGGGTGGGTCGGGGTCTCGCCCGGGAAGCGGCCCATGCGGCCGGCAGGCGTTGGCTGGGCCCTGGTAGGATTTTATGTCCCTAGGACTGCGAAACAGGCGAGGTGGAGGGTGCTTCCCAACCGAGCAATCCTCTTGTCAGAAGAAAGAAATGTAGTCTTTACAATCTTGTTTTTCCGTTTTTCTTAAAGGTGGGTGTTAGTTGTTGTTGATCTTTGATGAGTGATTTTGGGTCCTTCCCATTTTGCTTCTTGTTTTTGATTTTGGATAGGTTCTCTCTCTGCTCTTGGATCATGGGGTTAATCCAGACATCTTGAATCGCCATAAACAGGTATTTAGTAGTAATTGTGAATTGTGATTCATGTGTTCCAGTGTATTTTGCCTGTTGTAGATACCAATTCTCAAGAAGTTTCATTTGTGATGTTCATTTGATTGAAGAAATGTCAACTTTTTAGCCTTTTGGAAAGATAATCATGGAAATTTGTTTTTGTTTTTGCTGTTTTGATTCGTGTGATTGTGTATTGTTTCAGACTCCATTAATGTTAGCTGCTATGCATGGAATGTGTCCTGCGTGGAAAGGTTAATTCAGCTGGGTGCTAATGTATGTGAATTTCGTTTTTGATAGTTCTTTGACTTATTGAGATTAGTTGTTAATTGGTTAATTTTTCGTATGTATTAGATTTTGATGTTTGATTCACTACATGGAAGAACTTGTCTGCATTATGCTGCTTACCATGGCCACGTTGACTGCGTACAATCAATCCTTGCATCCGCTCATTCAGCTCCTGTTGCTTCATCTTGGTAAGTTTTCACTTCCTTTGGCGCAGCTCGTCTTTGCTTTTCGCGTCTAGTGTACAACTCTAGTTTAGTGAGAATCACTTCTAAAGCCAGGATATCTTTTTCGTCTACCTTGTCAAAGTCCTCTTTTTGTTATCTCTGTTATGCCTTACAAAGGGCTTCATTCGTTCAAGTATCAGGTGCATTACACTATCTTATTGATGAATTGCAATATGTTAATTTGAGTGCAGGGGATTTGTGAGATTTGTGAACATAAGAGATGGAAGTGGTGCAACCCCATTGCACTTAGCAGCACGTCATGGTAGGCCAGCATGCGTCCGAGTTCTTCTAAGCAACGAGGCTCTTGTCTGTGCTCTTAGTGGTGGCTATGGGTATTAAAACTCTCTCAGAGTTGCTTTTTACTTCAGTACTGTATGTTGAAGGTCAATTGACATTAAAGATTTTTGCAGTCGTCCAGGAAGTACACCACTGCATTTAGCAGCTCGAGAAGGTTCTTTGGACTGTGTACGTGAGTTACTTGCTTGGGGTGCAGATAGACTTTATAGAGATTCTTCTGGGTGAGCTCATAGCTTCTTTAACCCTTTCCTTGACTGTCATTTTCCAACTCCTTCCAGTTCCTTTTGTGTATTATTCAGTTCTTTTCAAGTGCTCCGTCTTTTGATGTGAAACTGATCGTTTGCAAATGAGATGTGGACAGGCGAATCCCATACGTAGTTGCTTTGAAGTACAAGCATGAGGCATGTGCTGCTCTCCTAAATCCATCATCACCGGAGCCTTTGACCTGGCCATCGCCTTTGAAGTTCATTACTGAGCTTGACGCTGAGGCAAAAGCTTTACTGGAAAATGCTCTGATCGAGGCAAACAAAGATAGGGAGAAGTTGATATTGGAAAAGACAGCTGTCTCGCAAAGATCACCTTTGCACTGTGATTCTGGCCTTGAGAGTGATGACTTTGAGGTAATGAGTCTCATGCCAATAAATTTCTTTTGAACTATTTCTGCATCGGTGGCTGCAATTGTTTTTCGCGACTTGTCAAATATTTTGATAGGTTCAGCAAGTTGTTGATATGAGTAGCATTTTGTCCAGCAAATGAACATGATGGAGCTTAAGTACTTCATTTATGTTTTGTCCTTCACTACGAATCTGCTTTTTAACAACTCCGTGTTTCTTTGTTTCCTAACAGGGCAGTGATTTTGAGCTTTGTTGCATCTGCTTTGAGCAAGCCTGCACGATTGAGATACAAAAATGCGGCCACCAGATGTGTGCTCATTGCACTCTGGCCTTGTGTTGCCACAACAAACCCAATCCAGCTAGCAATAGCGAAAAGGTTCCTGTCTGCCCCTTTTGTCGGAGTGATATCACTCATTTAGTCGTGGTCCAGAATAAAATAGACACTTACGAAGAGGTATTGAGTCCCTCAAGGCCAAGAAAATCAAGAACGTCTTTCAGTCTTGCTGAAGGCAGCAGCAGCAGCACCAGCACCAGCTTGAAAGTTTTGTCACCTTTAGCCTCATTCGGGAAGTTGGGTTGTTGCCATTCAGGCAAAATCAGTGCTGAATCCATTGAAGCATTTGCTAAGCCTTAAGACTATAGTAACTATTCTTATATTCTCTAATATATATTAAATCTTGAACATCCTCCGCTCAATCATAGAATTGAGTTAACGAGGTGGCATGTTTCGAGTATACCTTATATATAATATATATCAATATAACTATAGGGTGGGGGTGGGATGGGGGAATACTTTTATGATGTTCCAATTGCTGCTCAATTACCCCTTTACAAATTAAAGGGGTCAGATTATGAAGCTGCTGCTTATTGGCAGAGATATGTTATTGGACTTGTTGGATCTATGAAACAAATGCCTCTAGTAGTTTATGACAATCTGTGGCGAACCTTGAAATTTCATTATTTTTAGTAAGGACGAAAACTAAAATAGACAAGAGGTAGTACAAATTATAGTACATAGTAACAAGCGCTTGAGAATCAAGACTTCATAAACAAGATTCCATTCAATGGAGACAACAGAAAGGGGCAAACCTGATGTACTAAGCTCTCGTTAGATGCAGAGTCCGAGAAAGGGTTCGACTCAGGAACAAATATGTACAGACCTTGTTTGGCTGAAAAAAAAATTCATGGGTTTTCATTTGGACATTTCTATTTGACATATACCTTTTTTTTTTGGTTTCATGTCTGTTCACTTCAAGATCAGTTTAAATGTGTACGAAGTTTCAAATGGCTGAACTTCAGGTAAAAATGTTAGAACTTTTTAGACAAAATTGATTGAAATTTAGGTAAAAATAGCTTAATTCAACTATGGTAATTGCAATGGTAGACTCTGAGCTTTTTCCAATCATCAATGGATATGTAGAACTCACTAGCAGCTTGTTTGGATTGTATTGTTAGTTGAAAATATAATATTTGTTTTGATTGTTATACTTAAATTTAATTGTATAGTAATATTAATTAGAAAATGTTTTATTTTATATAACAATTAATTCAATTACAATGTGATTGCAACATCAAATTTACTTTAAATTATAAATTACTTTAAATTATAAATTGGCTCTTTAAACTGTCTGCGTTTCTTTCAATTGTGAAGTAGCAGTAAGGCAATGCAATTTTTGACGCTCATTATGGGTCATCTGCAAACAGTCGTGCTATATTTTTAAACATAGGGGTCAGGCTACGTACATCCGACCTCCCCTTACCCCGCAATGGGCGGGAGCTTTTGAGGCATTGAGGTAATATTGTTGTTGTATAAATTCGCCTCTGTTCTGAAACAAAGTTACAAGAATCGAAGGATGTTGAATGAAAATTGATTTACTACTTCCAATGACAATAACAAATTGCTCAAGAATCAAGATTTCATGATCACCCCATGACCTCATCGAATCAAATAAACAATCACCTATTATTAAATCATAATTTCCCCTCCCAAGAAGACAACAAAACATATGATAATAATAAAATTTCACAACAATTGATGACTAGTCAATGTACAAGGTGTCCACATATACATGAGAAAATGAAATGATTTCCATTATGACCATCTTTCTCAAATAGCCCTTTTCTTGACTCACCATCATGAGGTGGAGCAATTTGGCTACCAATGAACAACGAATTATTGTTGACATTTGAATAATCTGATAATTGATTAAAATCATCAAATCCATAATTACTAGTATTATTCGTAGCAGCTGCTTTTCTTTCTTCTTCAAGAAAATGGCCTAAAGATGGGGCAGAATAAATGTTTTGCATGCTTACTGCATCAGTGTATGGTTTTGAGCAAAGTGAAAATAACCAAGTTCTTGATTTGCTGTTCTTATTATTAATATTCTTCTTCTTGTTGTTGTCTCTTATTTTGGTTTCCACTATTGTTCTTCTTGGTGTGGATCTTCTTGAAAACTCTAGAATGTTTGTAATTCCAATGAGGCTTCCAAGAGTTATGCTTTTGTCATGAAAGAATGAAGCAGTAGACTGTAAAATCCAAAGAAAATAATGGGGCATTGACTCTATGATCAGTACATTATTTGATTATAAGATTCATCTAGATTTAAAAAAATAAAGAAATTAGAATACATTGACGTTATTTTAGGTGTACTAAAGCTCCTACTATGCGCAAGATTCAGGAAAGAATCAGATCTCAAGAGTCTATCGTACACATCCTTATCTTGCATATCAACAAGAGACTGTTTCCAAAACTTGAACCTGTGATCCCTTGGTCACATGACAGTAATTGTACCAGTTATTCCAAGGCTTTCCTTCAAACAACTTCTATTTAAAGTTTTGAAAAAAATTTTGTATGTATTCTCAATCATCCATTATATAAATGAGTTAACCACTTAAGCTATGTTACTTTATTTAATTGTCATGTATTCGCCTCCATAAGCTATAAATCTCGAGCTTGTTTCGTTGATGCATGTGTATAATTAATGAATGATACATATTTTACAATTTATGTATGTAATAAGTGTTTTTGAAATTAACACACATATAAACTTTTCTAAAATGAGTTGAAAGTATCAAATAAAAATATTCTATTATATATTCAATCAAAACAAAGAATTTTTCTAATATCTAAATGATATTTACTCACAAGTTTACTAGATATTTTGTGTAAAATATTACTAGTAGTACTATTAAGAGGTTTTTCATCAATCTCGGATGAAGTCAAAGATTGACTATTTTTTGGCTTTAGAGTATGATGCAATAAAACAAAATGACTCTTTAAACTGTCTGCGCTTCTTTCATTTGTGAAGTAGCAGTTAGTCAATGCAACTTTCGACGCTCCTCATGGGTCATCTAGAAACAACCACTTTATGTTTTTAAATATAGGGGTTAGGCTGCGTACATCCGATCCCTTCTCACCCCGCAATGAGCGGGAGCCTTTCGAGACACTGAGGTGGCCGAAGGTCAGACCCGACGAGACTGACAGATGAGAAAATGATCTGAATTAGTTTTTTAAAGTTGAATTAATTGCTTTAAAGTCTCATTGCTTTCGATGTGTCATAGTTGAATTATAAAGTCTGATTATTGGATCCATATTGATGCAATGCGGCCAGATGAAGAAGACTTACGCCTACTAAAATAAAGGAAAGTAAATGATGAAGACTAAAAAAATAATTTCAGGTGGCATTGTTGAGGTATGTTGATGATGAGTACTACTAAGAGGAAACTCATTTTTTCCCTCTAAATGACTAAACCTGAGTCAGACAGGAGAAACATAATAATTGTAAGGCCATGTGTAAAAGAGTAAAGTGTTATTTGACATTGACCCCATTGTGAATTTAACATGAAAAAAATAACATCATAAAAATTTCTTCACACTTGATTAAAAATTACAATTTGATGGATATATTATTGTTATTGTTACCAAACTCAGCATAACTCAAATGATTGAAAATCGAAAAGGAAAGGAAACTTTTACTTATCATCCCCTTAAAATTTGCTCCATTATTGATGTATCCTCAACTAACTAGATTGTCATCAAGGGCAATAATTTAGTAATTTCTAATTTTGGATGTAGAAAATATTCTTTAAAAAGAAGATTACTAACCTCAGTATCAAGATCAGAAGAAGAATGAGATGAAGAAGAAGTGAAAGTATTGAATGAAATTGATCCAACATTTCTCACACTTAATGGTTGAAGCCCAAGAGGCCATCCTTCTTCCTGCAATCATCATATCACCAAAAGAAGATGACTTATATTCTAGTAGTATCAGTGAAAGTGTGTCAGTTCGATTCCCTCTTTCCCCTTCATGTAATCAACAATAAAGGAGACCGTGACTATCACCATTTATAATCTAGTAATATTGACGAGAATCATTACACAATAGATGTATTCTCATAATGTTTTCATCCCCACCCCCATGTAATCATGGACAAATGAGCAACTATCACCAACTGATGAGACTCGTGTTAATTTAAAAAATTGAAGGAAAAAAAAATTAAGGACAGAGGAATATATATACCTGTTGAGCCATAGATTTTCTTGATTATTGGTTTGAAGAGACTGATTGATGGCTTTAAAAGTCTAACTAAAAATTATGAGAGTGAGAGTTAAGTGTCATCTCCACTAGTTTAGTTTATATCCTCTTACCTCTGAACAACAAAAGAAAAGAAAAGTATATATACAAGAATGAGGTGGAACTGGGAACTAATAATAATAGCATCTGCCAAAGAAAAGTAACTTTGGTCTATGACTCTGTCTCATGGGCCTGAGGGGCATGGTTATGTAGTTACATTATTTTTATGGAGCCGCTGCCCTTTGGCGTTCACAGGTAAATTCTCGTTTCTATGCAATAGCTCATAATCATATAGGAGAGGTAATTCGTACTAGACAAGTTTGGGTGTACGCAGGGTAAACCCCTGCTCCTATGCAATAGATCGCAAGTTATACAAGAGAGGTAACCCACACTAGACAAGTCCAGTGCGACAAGCTCGACCCAAAAGACAAACCCCTTGATTTCGTTAGCAAGGGATTTCGAACTTGAGACCTCTAACATGAAAGTGTCACGCCCAAACCACTGAGCCACCCCAAAGAGTAAGATCTATCTATTTATTATGTGTGCTTTTGCATATCTCAATTATCTCATTAGTAGGGGCAATGGATGTAGGTTTTAAGTTATGGTTCGTCAATGCAATATATAGTCCAGATTATATTTATGTATCTTTAAATATGTACAAACACTTGAGATCATTATCCTACAATTCAGAATTCATAAAATTCGAATTTTGAGTCTATTTCTGCTCATCATCAAGTACATTTATCTCCTTCCAAGCATAATTATCAATTAATTTCATCCTTTAAAACTTAAAACATATAGATAAGAAATCATTTAAATTGAACATTCGTCTCCATTTTCATAACTAGAAAGTCTTTATAAGAACATATGGGGTCATCATTATTCATAACTAGTCTTTATATTTGCTGTCAAAGCATTGCTATTTGACCTTTTTAACCTAATTTAAGAATAATGATGCTTCTAAACTCACATGATCAAAGTTGACACGGTTATTAAAGTGAGAATCTAATAGAATTTTACATAGGATTAGTTCACAATAAAACATCCCAAGTAAATAATTGTCAATCATGAAAAGTTTCGAAAGAAACCAAAAATTAGCTTATCAAAAGTATTGTAACTTAAAAGCTTAGTCCATATATTAGAAGAGAACAACAAAAAAAATAAAATAAAATGCAAAGGTTATAAAAGAAGTAAAGAATTAACTCTAACAATGCTGAGACATATTTCTCCGTCTATCTTTACTTGCTCAATAATAATTATCTAGTTTATGAAATCAATAGATAATTTTACACTTAGTTCCTAATTTATCTTTTTATTAATTATAATTATTTTTCTGTTACATTTTTCTAGACATTATATTTGTTATATTCAAAGAGTAATTTCGTAAAATTACCCGTATTATTTATACTTCTTAATTCCTGTGCCAAGTCAATAAATAATAAGTAAAGATGGACCAAAGGAGTACATATTACATATTTGACGGAAAAATTGTCTACACCTGCTATTTATATTAAAATATTTTAATTCATCATGATTAAATATTTAATAAGATGATTTTTGTGGGCATTTAACTATGAAAATAGTGAGTATTTGGAAAATAAATAATTTTTATGTGTAAAGTGGGAAAAAATATATTTAAAAAGTAGTGTTGTGCATGATCATGAAAACAAATTGGAGTTATTTTTAAATTGTTATGAGTAATTTAGAGTAAAAAAAAGAAAACAGATTTCTGGTATTATTCGAATTTCTAAAAGTTTCTAAATTCAACATCAAAGTTGAATTCCATAATTTTCCAATGCCAAACAAAAGAAGTACTAATTACAAAATTCATTACCAAATGCCTGACCACTAGCAAATCTGGAATTCACTTAAAGATTTTCGCAAAATAAAAATATAATGTTTAAAATTTGAACTTGAAACTTTAAGGAAAATATTGAACCCTGAACCACTATAAGTCAAGTCTCTTTATCTTATTTTGGGGAGATTCAGAATCTACATATACATTTTTAAAAAAGACCTTATAACATGGTACAATGTTTTACCAAGTTAGTTTGAACTTCAAATAACACCCTCCCGACTCGGTAGATCGGTAGATCCGCCCCTTCACGCCCCCAAGTCATTTTTAAAAGAATCTACTATGGGCCAAATAGATCTCAGTCTTTAAAAACGGCGATGTCAACGGAGATCATTAATATGATTATCACCATCTCAATAATATAAGCAATACTCGAAATATACGTCGAGCTAGTGTCGGTGTGTCAGATTAAAAAAAAAAACTGAACTACTGAAGTGCTGTAGCCCGTAAGGACCTTTTTGCCCAATTCTCTCTTTGCCACTAAAGAACAATGTGAGAATTTGGGTCCAAAGGTGAAGAAAATATAGGTCTGATGAAGACAAGCCAACTGTCATTTTATGGTGTGTAATGCCAAACAAACATGTCATCATGTTTTCAAACTTGTAAAAGTATAGCGATAGAATTAGGGAGCCCATGCTACTGGTCAGCATGATTGAAAGTTGGCATCATGTCAAGGAGCGAATAAACAACAAAAACGTACCAGTGTAATTCCACAACTCTGAGGAAGGTAGGATATATGTATTCTGCTCATATAAAAGTGCAATCAAAACTGGATATAAATGAGACTAACGACAGCGAAAGAGCAAGATAAACAAAAATATTGAAGTAACAGTAGACAAAATGAAGAATAAGATACTAGGTGAACAAACTAAAGGTATTACAAGTGGAGGTACATGGTTGGTTTTAGATGTTACAAGCACACTGGGAGTATACAACAGTACATACGGCTTCTTTCTATACATGATTTCCATGGCTTTTCATATTTAACCCAAACTCAATTTTGGCTGTGAATTCTCCGCTTGATAGTTGGAATGTGAATGGCTTAGGTATAGAGGGCGTTATGCAATACTGTATGATTGTTTTACCGGTTAGTACGCACACCGGGTCGATATTCTCCAATGCCAAGCAAGTCCTGTAAATTTTTAAAACTAATTGAGTTGCTAAACAAACTAATGTACAATAGTGGAGAATTGATTTTTCTAGGAAGGAACAGGTAGTCCAAACAACAGAAAGTGAATAGTACAAACAGAGATGACTGGAAAGAACAAGAACAATGATAAGGTTACTATGCCACGGACCATGCACTTTCAACATGCAAAATGCCTGTATGATTTCTGGAAAAGAACACTGATAAAAGACTACCATATTATTCTTCCTACGAAGACTTCAGTGTCGAACACATGAATGAATTTTGGACTTAACAAGAATTAGCTCACATGAGGTGAGAATTACTCAAGACCTTATAAGCAGACAATAGCTCATTTCCTCCACCAATATGGGATACATAGTAACCCCTTCCTCCAGTGCTCAAGGTGCGACATATGGTGCGTGGACAATGATATGGGAACCAAGAATATGAATGAGTCAAGCTCTTATATCATGTTAAGAGGATGGAGCTTGAGCCTAATTCATCCCAAAAACTAGTTCAAGAGGTAAACATAAGGAGACAACAACTCATTTCCTCTACTAATGTAGAACACAATAACTTGATATTGGAACAATGCTTGATAAAGGTATTCACAATAAGGTGGGAGTGGCCCCAATGGTGGACAAGATGAGGGAAGCGAGATTAACATGGTTTGGACATGTGAAGAGGAGATGCATGGACGCACCGTTGAGGAGGTGCAAGAGGTTGATTATACAAGGTATGACAAGAGGCATAGGTAGGCAAACTATGGCAAATGCATCTATCGTCATTGATGCATAAATAAAGATACCAATTAGTAGTGATTGAATTCCTTCTATGGTTCCACATCTGAAGAAGTATTGGGGAGAAGTTATAAGACAAGATATGATTCAACTTCTAGTCATTGAGGACATGACCTTAGATAGGAGGGTGTGGAGGACACATATTAGGTTATAGGGTTAGAAGGTGATTTTGCTTATGGTGGTTAATTTTTGGCATTGTACTAGTGATATTATTGTTGCTTAGTGTGTTTCGACTACCGCATAGTATTGTTGTTTTACTTCTTTCTGGTAGACATAACACTTCTTATGTGCTACTTGCTATATTTTTATTCATTGTCTCCTTCTTTGGACCTGGATTTGCTGTCGAGTATCTTTCGGAAAAGGTCTCTCTACCTCCACAAGGTAGTGGTAAGGTTTGAGTACATTTTTACCCTCCCAAGACCCACTTGTGAGTTTTCACTGAGTATGTGTTATTATTGTTATTGTTGCAGGAATTTCATATTTGTTAGAAGGAACTACAGAGACAGTGAGCCAGACATTGGAGATGATCTGACTCTAGAAATAGTGATGGAGTTGGCACATTAAAATCAAGTGACATAAAGTAGTACATCACTGAAGATTAAGAATATATGTACATCCATCCACATACTAAACAAAGACAAGAGGAAGCTAGGAAAGACAAAAAGCAGCTGGGAGATCATCACGAAGGCCTTGATAACATCACGAAGGCCAAAAAACATAAGTAAGCCTCAAACAGTTTTATTACTCTAGCTGATCTATGCACCTTATATGGAAGAAATAATACACCCTACTCACAAAAGAATAATGTTTCACATAAAAAGGTACAAGTTGCATTTGCAGGCAATTGACAACAGTAAAGCCTAAAATCATTAAAGAAATTGTTCCAGCAACAAATAAGCAGCGAGCAAGAGTTAGAATGATTGAATCAAACGAGGGTAAGTGACTTATCTTTTATATCTTTCGTAGGGATCCTATTTAAGGAAATCTATGTACCTGGCATGCTTTATTTTTGGCTCTGGTTTCTGCTGTGCTGGGAATGTCATGATTTGGTTTTAGAAACTTCTTTTCTCGCCGCTCACATGAACCCCATCCATCAGAGAACCTACCTCCCCTATGAACGAAACAAAGAATGGGTAATAAATCTAGCATAGCAACACATTTGGATAGGAATAGTTGGCGAACCAAAAGAACATACTGCATGTGCGCCCGAACTATAAATTCAGCACGCAGGACATTACGGTTCTCATCAAACTCAATGGTCTTGTCTTTAATTTCATATGAAAGATTGAAGTAAAAAGATATCTTCCTCCAACCTGCACAAATTTGGTATTGTTCATGCAGTTTAAATGAGAGCAGAAGAAACCAATGACCCAAGTCTAAAGATATACCAGTCTTCTTGATGAAGGGATTTCCAGAAATCATAGTGTAGTCACTTTTTTCCAGAATCTGTGAAATGTTTAATTGCTTAAGCCCTGATGAAATCATATTCATGTATACAAAAAATTGCATGATGAAATAATAGCTGTAGTTGTGATTCTAAACGTCATCAAAAAATGACAGGCAGTTCAGTTCTATTTATCTTGAAAGGGGACTTGTAGCAAGTTATTCTAAAAAAGATGCAGACATAAATCAGATTTTGAAAGATAGTCATAGTTTCTATTGATTCAGCTTTCCTTCAGTTACTACCAAGTACCAATTTTGTTTAAGAGGCTGAAGTACTTTCACTACCATTACAAAAAATTGATACCACAAGACTACAAGAGAAGAGAGATACATTTCTTCTGATGGCAAAAGAAACATACTGTTCAATGATGAAATTAGACAAGTCTGTCACCAAGAAAGCAATAATGGGAATTAAACCTTCTGCGAATAACATACAACTTACTAGCGTCCTTAATGCAAAATAAGTGAAAACGAGGATCATAAACGAGAAGACACAATCACTTAGAGGCTATTATGCACTAACATTTTTTACAAGTGAATCAATAAATTGTGATCGTTTAACAACAGATAATACACCAAATTCTTATCAAATTTCAGATCCAACAGCATCATTTCTCATGCCAAAACACTCTTATCTGTGCAGCTCTTAAGCAATTTAGATGCTATCTAAACAATTAGCTAAACTATTGATAAATGTACTATTTAATGCTTGAATTTTACATGAATTAGCACAAAATATGACAAAATAAAGTGAAAATTGACCAATTTACCGCCATCGCTGCATTTTGATACTCCTTGAACAGAGAAACAGATGGAAATCGACCAGCCAAGCTATGCCTAACCACGCCATCTCTATCCTCACACTGTCCATGACTCATCGTAGTCGCCGGCGAACAATCCGAACCAATCGGACTATTATACCTGTGCTCATACTCCGTCACCGGAGACGGAGACCTCCTCATCACCGGCGGTGAATAATTCGTCACAGTCGGAGTTCGTTGCACATGCTTAACTACCGCCATTGGATTCGTACTCGTCTCGCTCAGCTCCGAAACGCAGTTAGTATTTGACCTGGACATTTTCTGCGGCCGCTGATTTAGTACCTCACCATTATAGTGATGATCGTTGAAATTTCTAGGGGTTTTTGGAAGCTTAGATTGTGGAAAAGGATTTGTGATAGAAAAAGGCCTAATTGGAGAGTGATTGTAAGGTAGAGGTTTGCTGTACTTAGTGACGGTGGAGGAGGAAGAGGAGGCCGCAGCAGCAGCGGCCGAATCAATCACCGCCCATAATGCCGCGTCGTCTAGGTCCTTGTCGTCGATCGCGTAATTGATCGGAGAATCCATTTTGTACAACTTCCTCCAGAAGTTTCTGCTGAAACTTTGGGGATTGAGAAATGTGAGTTGAAGAACCTTACCGTCTTGTGCCAGAATTCAAAATTTAAAATTAGGGTTATATGACCAACATTATCCAATGTCTCAAAGGTCATATTTCGTATAAGTTTGATTAGATTAAATTAATATTTTAAAATTATATTTTAAATATTCAAAAAATATATAGTAAATTATATAGTTTTTCTTATATAGTATGATCATAAAATAAAAATATTGATCAAAATCGATGACATTTAATTCTCAAAGAAGGAGTTTGATGTCTTCTATTTCACAAAGGGGAGCCTTAGATCAACAATAAGGTTATCTTTGTATGATCTATAAGTCACGAGTTTGAACCGTGAAAGTAACCAGTAATAGGTTTTTAACGTCATAGCCCTTGGGATATTTCAATTTCTCGTTTGGAATTGTTAACTACTAACAAGTTGATAAATAAACAAAGCTTTTGCACAAGGCAAGTAAAAATGCTCAATTTGTTGGAACATTGTATATTGTGATCTTTCTAATGTAGATGTTACTACTAAAAGTTCCGCGTCTACTTCCCACACTGTGAGCTCGACTAAGTTTTGAACAACTAGGTATTATAGAAAAATGTGAAGGGAAGAAGAGAATATTATCGTTTTGTTTCCTAACAGCAATTTATGTCAGGTCTCTAAAGAGATTCGTCTGACGTCCAGCCTTGAGTGGTAGTCCAAAATTTTGATAAATTCTTATTTCACCTCCCAAACTTGCTGTCACAATTACCATCCCCCATGCTGTTGCTTGGACAACATAGCTGCCGTGGCTGTTACTACCATCGTGAGACCAAGAGTGTGACCGGGAGCTGCTGGATGCGGATATAAAAGGTGAATCGCCAAATCTATTTGACGAAGAACCTGATGCAAATGATTCTCCGGGACCAATACCAGAATCTGTCCGAGAGATTTGAGCTAAGTCTTCCTCTTCTTGACTACTTAGAATTCTCTCCAATGTGTTACTTTTGTTAGGTAGAGGTGGCGTATGCCTTTTACTATTAGCCACGTCCGAGTTTTCTTTTGTAGGAGAACCAACAGATGGATACTGAGGTGGGAGGAAACGTTTCGAATGCCTTTTTGAATGCATCTCTACAAGTGGTGGCTCATTCTTTACACTACCTGGCCACGGAATGGCAACTGAAACATCTTTACAATGAAAACGCTCGTGAGCTTGAACTGAGATTGAAGTCCTAACTTTTCCCCTCGGGCTCCTAGGCTCTTCTCTCTTCCATATGTAGACATGAGAGTCTTCACTTGCACTTATGACATACTTCCCGTCTGAACTAAATGAAGCTGCAATTTGGCTGCTTGTATTTCGGAAACCTGTTGCTGCCACGAAATAGAACATTCAGTTTAGAGAACACATGGATATCGTTTTGAACTCTTCAAATTCAAAGAGTAGTATATAATAGAGAAAGTACCTCTAAACTTGTAGATCATATCTGGTCCGTCAAAAATTCTGATACGAGAATCAGCTGAAGTTATAAGAACTTCTGATGGATTCCATGGAGCAAACTGGAAATAAATCAGTTCAGCTTTTAATAGATCTTGAAGAAAAGAAAACTGTACTCGACGTAATAGCTCTAGAAGAGGGAAATATCAAATGTACCTGTAAACCAGTGACCTTCTTGAGTTGAGAATTCGTCTTAGGTTGAATTTCAATATTTTCTTTTTGTTCCAGTCTGCATTCTGAATACATCGGAAATCAGCTACTGTTTTCTGCTGGTAGTAATCAATTTAAGAAAAGACGGTGTGTAATGCATTGCATACCAGAAGTATTGTACATCCGGCAGGTTCCTTTATGCGAGCCTATTAAAGCACCCTTCAAGAATGAAAAAGAAAACGAAGAATTCATTGATACTGTCAACGTTGTAGAAATACTCGAGATCATAATTTGTTGCTATTGTTCATGTCAAAATTGAAGTATTATGGTGCGTAGAGTAAGCTTTAGTCTAGTGAATGTTCCAATATAATACAAGTAAAATAGACATATCTACCTGGCCATCAGGGGTGAAGCAAGTAGCAGTGACCATTTCATGAAGATCAGTCCAATCTACAACTCTCCGTTCAGGTATATTCCAAATCCGAACCTTAGCATCCAGAGAACCACTGATGAAGTAGTCATCATCCATTGGATTGATCTGTATGCAAGTTACTGCCAGACCATAAGCTCATCAGATGCAAGTCGTGTGAAGGGAATCATTATATTAAGTTCATATTGACTAGCTATGACGAAATTTTGTCATCTCACCATAGTCATTGTGCGCGAACATTTTTAAGCAACTCTGAGTTTCAACATCCCATAGCCTGACAGTTTTGTCTATCGACGATGAAAGCAGTAACTGCATCCAAGTTTCATATTGCATGTTATGTATGTTTAAAAAATGATAGTAGATATTATTTGGTTTTTTGCAGTAAACAGCTCGAATTTGCATGAAACTGACCTGAGATCTTGACCAAGACAGGTCCAAGACATCATCTTGGTGACCTTTAAGAGTGCATATTGGTTTCTCCGATAGAGCAAAAACAGTTTCTGGCACATTGACATACTCCGGAACTGAGTTGCCCTTTTTCTTATGGGAAAGCTTCCCCTTCTTCCTTCTTTCTGAAGTAATATGTCCAGTCTCCGGAAGAGGAGGCCGGTCTGAATTAGACCTAGCTATTGGATGAACAGGCGAGGCACTGAAAGAACCAGCCGTTGGGTGAACAGGCGAGGCACTTGCAGCACCAGACATTGCACAACCAACAGAGTTAAGATCATTCACAACTTCACATTCTTGCACTTCCCAGACATGAATCAATGTATCTTCTCCTGCTGTTGCTAGATAATGTGCATCCGAGTTGAATCTTATCGTCCATATTGAACCCTCATGAGCATGAATTTCCTGGCTTAAATGCAACGCTGTGAGCTCTTTGCACGACTTCCCATGCTGACGGACTTTACTCCATTTGGATGAATTCTTATTCTGTTTCTGCTGTTCCTCGGATACAGATTGTTCGCGTTCTTTATCAATAATTTTTCCACTCATACTATGTGCTACTCCTTTTATGTTCTTCAAAAGAGCAACTCCCCTTCTCTTACTATTTCTAAAACTCTTACCAAGATATGAATTTGCGTGTAGCTTCCTATCATCGTCATGATTTCTTGATCCATTTACTCGTCGCATCAGTTCATTGACAACAGGAGAATATCCCACATGTTTCTCAAATTCATCCATAGTAAGTTGCTTCCCTGTCTGAATATCACTCAACTTATTCCACATTCCATGTTCATTCGACTCTTTGACGATGAACTCCTTTCCGGTGTCCAAATTTTTTATCAAGAAAAAGGAAGCAAATCCCACATCAGGAGTCCTATTTGACAATGCAGATGACAACATATCGTTCCCATTCTGCATAGACAATCTACTTCTGTTGTTCTTCAGAGCTGCTAACTGACATGTTCCTCCTATACTCGGTCCTAAAACACACGAATATGTCCTGGTGAGACGTTGTTTGGAAACGTCACCAATTAACTCTTCTTTCCTTTTCTTTGTATTCACAGAAAAATACTGTATATCTCCATCTGATCTCGACCTGACCAACTTAATCGGCTGTAGACGTTTTTGATTCAATCCTTTCGCAGGCGAAGGACTAGTCGTCTTAACTGGTTTACTATCCTCAACTTTTCTTGAAATGGCGCGTACACTTTTCAATTTGAGTAGATCTTTATTGCTTGACAATCCCATTCCTTGTAACAAACGTTTACGACGTTCCTTGATATCCCCTGGTTCAGCCATCCACATACCATAATCCGCGCTGCTAAAGGAATCAGAAATAGTCTCAATTTCAATCCCTTGGAATTTCTTCATGGACGCTGAGGAAAGAGTCGACACAAAGGAGAGACGACTCTCCTCGTATTCATCATCATCATCATCGTCTTCTGATCCTAAGTCAAGGGAAATGGCTGTGGAGAGACGATCGCGAGACTCAAAGAAGTTGTCATCATCGTCGTCTTCTCCTAGACCATCCCAGTTCATCGTCAACGTTCTCCGATGGAGATCCATCATAGCACATTGCCTGCAATGAGAAGAAAGTAATCAATGGAATATCATCTTGTGTTTTTGTGATGTTGTTTGTTCAAATGGCAGAGGAAAGAGAGAAAGAACAGACAAGTGGAAAAGAGAAAAATAAGGTAAGAAAGACTCTTGTGAAGAAGGAAAATAAAACCGTTATTACTTCTTTCTTTGTTTTAGTTTTAAAGAGAAAAATGAGTATGTGACACACTTAAGAATACAAAATTAAAGATTTTTTTTATATTCTAAAGGGTCGTTTCATAGCTGATTTAGAGATGAATTATGCAGATATTAGAATAATTTACTCCCTAAATCAACTATCAAACATGGTATATTCTAAAGGTTCATCTAGAAATGAGTTATGAATGTATTTAATAATGGATAAGGTAATCACACATTTGGTAGTTGATTTATAAAGTAAATTATTCATGTAATAAAATTGATACGGTATTTGATTTACATTTTAGAAATTTGCATAATCAATATATGTGTAAGTTATGAGGGTTACATGCAATTTTATTCGTGATAGAAGGTGGAATAACTAAGACATGGATAACCATCAAAGGATGTGATGTAGTGAATAAGGCTGCTCCTTCCTTAACTTAAGGTCTCAATTTCAAGCCTTGAGAATGGAGAACTCCTTGGTAGGAAGCGCTTACCCCAAAAAGGCCCTACGCGGAGCGAATATGGGTTAGTCAAGCTCCAATGCAGACACTACCTGAATGGGTCCTATATGGCGCAAATCTGGATTAATTAGACTCCAATGCGGATACTAGACATCGAATGAGAAACCAAACAAAAAAAAATCCTAATACATGAACAATTAATGTCTGCATAGCTAGTATCTATATAAAGTAAAACATATTTCTTTTACATTGCTAATACTCGCATAACTCTAGCTAGCTATCAAATATCCCCTTAATTATTTTTAGTTTAATATAAAATTTAAAAGTATCTTTTAGCATAACTCTAACTAACTACCAAATGTCTCCTTAATTATTTTTAATTTAAAATTATAAAATTTAAAAGTATTTTTATTTTTTTAAATGACGTATCAAGTTAAAATCAAATAAATAAATTAAAACTAGGGCGTATTACATCTCCACACGTTAGCATTTAGGTCCTCATGTCTTTGCATTTGTTGATTTTTTTGGTTAAATTTCTGATATTCTTTTTATTCCTACCCAATCATAAATTTATTTATTATTTTATTTTATGATGTGCCTAGTATATGGACAATTGGAAGGATCATGCATTAAAAAAAATTACTCATAAAAAGAGAAAAGAAGAAGTTTTGGAATAGTTTTTAATATTATAATCCTGACAACAAACAAGTTGGTAGTTATGCAGGCAATAATTATATTATTAGCTTGATATAGCTGTCCAAGTGTTAATGCCACAATTTGTAGCACGTAGTTTAACATTTTTTTCCTCGTAATTTATACTATATTAAAAATATAAATATTTTTAAAATTATTATTTAAATTTTTTATTTTTTA
>JAOTQJ010000111.1:4333487-4345895 GCA_025642045.1 Solanum sejunctum
GGAAATTCTAGAAAAAAATTAAAATTACGAGAAAAATCTTGAAACGGAAACATTTAGCTATTATTATTTGCTTAAAAAAATAAAAAATTCAGTAAATAATTATTATTAAATGAAAAAAAAATATTATGTAAATTAAGATAAAAATATACCACTTAAACCAAGGTACGTGCGTGCCCATAATTTGTTCCAACAGAAGAATGTTATTTCTTTGGGTGGGTAAGAAGTCACTATCAATATGGAAGTAATTAATTCTTATCCGTCAAAAAATCACTAAACGATAATGTTAGAATTGAGGAAAAAACATTGTACATTATTTGCTAAAATTAAATTATTATTATATTAAAAAGATGTTGGGGGAGATGATTAGATAAGCAGGATATAATTCAATTTTATATCATTGAGGATATAATTTTAAATAGAAAGGCATGGGGATCGCATATAAGGTTAGAAGGCTAGTAGGAATACGATGATGAGGAGCCTTGTGTCATAGTAGTTTAATAGTCGTGTCGTCATATATTGTGTTGTTATTGTTCATCATTTATTTTGTTACTTTTACTATTTTCATGTATTTTTATTTGTTGTCCATTCTAATCATTTCATATATAATACTTCTACTTTTGGGATGATTTTTTTGAGATGAAGTTCTTTCGAAAACAACCTCTCTATCTTTATAAAGTAATGATAAGGTCTGCATACATTCTTTTTTCCCGGAAGTCAAGGGTTCAAACCTCAAAAATAGCCTCGAGTATGTATAATAAACTCTTGTAGTCGGACCTTTTCCCAAACTCTTCACATAATAAAAATTTTAATACACAAATCTTACCCTTTTTATAAAAATCCATAATCTTAATTTCACATAATCTTACTCATATAGCAAACTTTAGTACATCAATCTTGTCCTTTTTATAAAAATTTATAATCTTACTCAGATAGCAAACTTTAACATATCAATTTTTGTTATAGAAATCCGTAACCTTAGTTTCACACATGCAATAACTCAAAAAATCATATATATTAAATTATCATGATAAATTTTCTAGAACATACTAGCGTTTGTTAATTATTTATCATGATAAGATGAGTAATAATAGGGGGAAACAGAGATTAATTTGGATAATAACAGAAAACGACAGTTACGTGGACGAATAAGATCATGAATGGACCGACTTACCAGGACAACATGATCACGCCACGTGTTCGGTGGATATCATCTCTTCCTCCTCCATTTCGCTATAAATATACACACATGGTTTCTCTTTCATTCTCGTTCTACATCAATCGATAAAGCAATCCATTTAATCTCGCAAATCTCTGTATCATCAATCATGTCTTGCTGTGGAGGAAACTGTGGTTGTGGATCTGGCTGCAAGTGCGGCAACGGCTGTGGCGGGTAAGAAAAAGGCCTCTCGTCTTGTGTTTTAATTTGTTTCTGTGATTTTTGTTTTGGATGTTTCAATGGAGCTTCGATTAATCTGAATTCGTGTTGTATAAGGCTTGTCAAAGGAGTTTAAAAGAATTTTTTCACAGTTAGCTCAAGCTCGAGACCTTTAACTAAGGATCAAAATCGTGTTTCGCTTTTTTCCTATCTGGATGATCCATGCATATGGATATCTATTGTTTAAATGACTAGTTTTTTACATCGGAGGTTTTTTTGGGAAGATTGCTCCGTTTTTTCAAAATCAAAATTCCGATCCGTTTTTTCCTGCTCTGGATGATCCATGCATGGATGTCTATTGCGCGAATGACTGATTTTTTACATCGGAGATTTTTCTGGGCTCATTCCTCGGTTTTTTTAAAAAAACAAAATTCTGATCTGGTTTCTTCTTCTCCGGATGATCCATGCATGGCTATCTTTTGTGTGGAAGTCTGGAATTTTCTAGCCAAATTGAATTTTGATTTGTCTGTTGGATATTGAATTTTCGTGGGAGGTTTGTGAAGAATTTTTTTTTTCAAGGGACAAAAATTTTGCAATTGTGTTAGTAGTGTGGATTCTAATTCTAATCCTCCACAACAGGAGCTTAGTGCATTGTGTCGCCTCTTGTTTAAAACTTGATAGATTTGAAGGGGAGCTTGGGTTAACTGATAGGTGTGACCAGCACATAGCGGGAGTTTAAGTGTTCTTTGAAATTTCATTACCTTTACCTAACTATTTACTTTTGTTCTATTACAGATGCAAGATGTACCCAGACATGAGCTACGCAGAGAGCAGCGCAACCACTGAGATTTTGGTGCTTGGGGTGGTACCTGAGAAGACAAGCTTCGGCGCCATGGAGATGGGTGAATCCCCTGCTGAGAACGGCTGCAAATGTGGACCTGACTGCAAGTGCAACCCTTGCAAATGTTCCAAGTGAATAAACTAGTAGCTAAACAGAGCAGAGATTATGGTGTTTAGCCTTTTATGGCTGGAGAAAATAGTTTTAAATGTGTTTGTGTCTAGTTTTTATAGTTGTGTCTGTCTGTTCAAACAGGGAAAAAAAGTTGTGTTTTTCTCTGTAAATAAGAACTAGTAATGGTGTGTAAGTAATAACCAGTAATATGGTTTGTGTATCATGAGCATCTCTGCATCTGATAAAAGTTTTAACATATGAGAAGTTTGGAAGTGTATGTTGTGCTTTCAACTAATTCAAGAATTTCCTATAATTTCCCTTTTTTTTGGAGGAGCAATGCTAAAACTTTGAAAATATGCTAAAATTCTAGATATTGTATAGTTAGAAATGGTACAACAGGAACTGATAAAAGCCCATTTTGGGGGATGGAAGTTAGATCTTGGTCTAGCTCCAATCTCAGATTAGTGTTGTGGGCTAATTAATACACAAGCTCATAAATTACAATAAATACAATCTTTCTTCTACATGCTCTTATGAAACAAGAAGATGTTGCAGACAAGTTTTTCATCCCAGTACGCCTCTAGCAGCCCGCCTGAATAAGTTATGTACCTAAACACATCTCTGTAAGAACACTACACGAAAAGGAGTTGAATGGATATGAAGATAATACCTGCTTTGACGTTAATCCAATCTTCTCCAAGTCATCTAACTGCATGGGCCAGGCAAGTAGGGTTATTTTTTTTATACAGTCCCAAATCAAGAATCTTTAGCATCATAGGTCTTAGAGAAGAGTTTCTTACTGATTTCACAGGTCTTGTTTCCCTTAGATCAATAATGTATTCAGCTATCTTTTGTCCAATTCCCTGGATGATGTGAAAGCAGCAGTCAAATATCACAGTTAGTACAAGTGATGACAATGTTGGAGTCGAGACTCATTGCTGGCATAGTGATTAAGAATGTTATAGCATACCTTAATAGCCATGAGTTCCTCCCTAACACGATGTAGCACAAAATAAAGTTAAAAGTCCATGCAGAAAGAACAGAAGGGAAATGAAGACGAGAACAATACTTACTTGCTGGCTGTGTTCAATAACTCAATGTACTCTTGGACAAGAGAGTTCTGTATACTCAACAGAGAGTTATTATAACCAGGAATGATAAACAATCAGAATATAACGATAAAAGGAGTCCCTGCTCACCTTTAAACTACAACTTCGTGCACCGAATTTGTCAAGTGGAGTTCCTAATACATTCTCATCCAAACTGCTTAAAGCAAAGGATGACATGGGAGTCTGCTGGTTGCAGATAAGGTGTATTTGATCCTTTGTGGACAAATTCTCATTGTTGATGTTGGAGTTGATGGGAGAAAGGACCTTAATAGGGCTAAGCTCGCATGCTTTAAGGGGGCTGATACAATCAACAATGGTCACTTTCTCCTCTATATTGGTTTGTTCATCTAGACAAAGATCAAACAGACAAAAATCTTCATAATGTATTTGATTGCCTGTAGGCAAGATATCTTATATTGAAAAAGTTTTAACAACGCATTTTCAGAGGTATCCATAAGTAGGATCTGAGACAAATAAACTCCAACTAAGTTACATATGTAAATGATTAGACATTAGTCTAAAATGTGTTATAGGAGTAGGCATGCTTCAAGTAGACGATGTAATTGTAGTATGAATGCCTCTCTAGAGTATGTGAAAGAACATGAAGATGAGTGCTATTTTCAGGATTTTATAATGGAGGAAAGGTGATGAGGTACTGACCCTTAAACTACTTGAAAGAGGGGACAAGCACACTGGGAGCTTAGTGGGTTCGACTTATTAAAATCTTTGAAAAATGGACAGAAGCTAGTTCAAGAAAAATGAGAATTTGACTATAACAAGTCATACAAGGGGATGCGCAATCTTACAATAAAAAACAAGTAACTCAAAGAGTAACTAATATATTGTGAAAATAAGCTATGGTCAAACAGATCTAACGCTTTACGCATAATGAGTGGAAGTTTGCTAATAAACCTATGTGAAGTAGCTATTCAACCAATCTCTATGAGAACATTGATAGGAAAGTACGGAACTAGCTTTGGCACATACATCACTGAGATTGTTTCGTGGCTGCAGCTTAATATGAATTGATGCGGAATAGATATTATACTACTCTTTCAGGGAAGGATAGATAGAGGAGACCACCAGAACTAGCTTTGGCACAAATATAATTGGAAGACTGTTACATGCTTGTAGCTTTAATATGAGTCAGCTATATAGAATTGGATGAAGAATACATGAAGCAGACTGCAAAAAAAGAGATGTGGTTATTATAATGGTCAAGTACCATGCACTGCTGTATTAGAATCAGACTGCGCTGTAGTATTAGAATCAGGCACAACCCTTTCCGCGAAAACCTTAGATTTGTTCTCTCCTTTTTGTCCACCAGTATCAGCAAGGTTCCAAGCCTGCATTTGCACATTAATGCAGAACTCCAACTTAAAATGATTTATCTATGGAATTTGGTTCGGCTAGAATGAATAGTGTGATCAAATTGTTCTGTTGTTCGTTCAAAAAGATTTACATAAAATTCTTTTTAGCTATCAATTATCAGTTCTCGCATACTTTGTGATAAAGATGACCAAAATTTAGGAAATTGCTGTTTCCTTTGAGAACTTGTCAAGCTATCAGATGTTACATCAACTCAAAGTGGAGTAATTCTTGAATCCAAGGAATGAGGTAGTTTAGTTTAATGGTTACCAGTTCATCTTCATTCAAAGAAATGGAATCACAAATATGGTAGCTAAGAAATTTAACAAAAAGACCTCCCACGAATCAAGTTTGTCAATGGATTTTATTCTATTTAGCACAAAGTGTTGCATCATAAACTCAAAACGAGCTAGGCAGAAATTATAGTTGTCATTTTGTTTTTTTACCTCTACCATTAAGTTTGATCGATGTCCATTTTTAAATAAATTTCTACAAGCTCCATCTGGATCCCTGTACAACATAGGCAAGCAATCATCAAAATCAGAGGCAGGTAAATACATTACGTCATAGAGTAAACTCTTACCTCTTTTTTATGCTTGAAGCGCCTTGATTACTGATGGATTTTTGCTTAGAAGAGCTCCCAAACAAATCTAGCTTTCTGGTAGAGCATATGGAATTTGGTGTTTTGCTGGTAAATGGAGAATCAAATGCCGCAATTCTTTGAGTACTTTTTGTCTTGCCCTTAGATTCCAGCCATGCACGAAGCTTTGCCTCCATGTCAATTTTGACCTTTGGAGTATCTCCTTTTTGTGCCGAGGCAACAAAATTGGATATATGTCTTGACCTGGCTGCTAAACTAACCGTATGAAGAGATTCTTGATACTCTCCAGGGTTCTATAAACAAATGAAAATAGTTGACAATGTTAAGTACAGTGTTGCATTCGTGTTACTCAAAGACGAGATGATATATACAACATCCTACCAAGCAAGCGACCATCAAAGCACGGCTTGTTCCTCCAAGAGAGTCTTGCAATACCCTTGTCAATTTGCTTTCTCTATAGGGAATTCGTGGTTGATTGTTGTTCAATGCATAAATCACATTTGACAGTGCAAATAAGGACTGGTTGATCTTAGCGCTCTCTTGTAGACGAATTCCAGTGTTGCAAGTTCTTCTATTATCTTCGTTACCTAATTCAGTGACATTGAGTTACAGTATGTGAGTTACTTTTCAGTTCAATATTCTTGCAACAATGCCTGGTTAGAATTAGTAATTTCTTCAGACCTGCCAAGTCAATAAGGTTCAACTTCCCAGTAATGACATTTCCAGTATCATCACAGCTTGGAGTAGAAAAATAAATCGTGAGCACAGCATGGCTCCTGCTAGAAACATCATTAATACCCGTATGTGCAACTTTTCTCCTCTGAACCGCACAGGAAAATGCTTCTTGAAACTCCAACATCGAACTGACAGCAACTTGTGCAAGTCCTTTTAGATGAATCTGCCCATCTCTGCCGTCCAATATGAAAATTTCCTTCTCCTTAAGTTCAAGTAGATCATAGCACCTATCCATGTATATTTCATAGTATGATATAGCTATGGTACTTTTCCCACAACTCTTCGACAGAATAGAGGACATTGCAAGTGGCATTAGACCAGGGAGGGTTTCAGTTCCCTGCATCAGCAACAAGGTTTTCAAAACAATCACATGTACATGCAGGATTGGGAAGGCCTGAAGGGAACTATATTATACTTCAGATACACATCTCTGAAGAGGTCAAATGGAAAAGTTCTAGATTAGGACCAAATGGCTGCATATATGGGATAAGCATATGCATGGTTTCAATCCGAAAAGTGATATGTCCTTTGCTCAATCGCAGATCAATGCTACAGAATCTATAGAGCAGCAAAAGACTGGAAAAGAAACATTGTGTATGTTTGTTACAACTTATAGCTATATATATATATCTCCTACTCCACGTGTATATTTAGCATCTATTTCACTTGCAGAAGTGATGGAGCAAGTGTGTGTTACACAAACAAATAAAACATACCTGCATGGTGTAAGTTTTGCCACTCCCTGTAGCACCATAAGCAAATATTGTTACATTGCGACCTTCTAATATGCAAGGGATCAAAGGATTGACTTCTCTGTGAAATATTTGGCTTATATTGTTATCTTCTTGACCGAAAAAGGCATCCAACTTGTAGCATTCATTACGACTACAGTCAAAACAAAAGGGCCCCCGGGATAAGGCTGTAGTAAGACAGATTTAATCTTAGCACATGCATACAATTGAGAAAAAAACTTACCTAGTTTCATGATCTTTGAGATGAACTGAGACATCCTCAGAAGTCTCACATTCTGAGTTGAGAACAGACACACAAGAGATTGGTTTTCCATCAATCGAGTTAATCTCTCGAGGAAGAAAGGGGCGAACTCTAACAATAACTCTAACTTTCGTGGCCAGAGCGGATTCTAGCTGCTGTACCTTTCCAGGAGTTGACAAGTTTTCTGTTTGACATGTTTTAAGACCATTCATTTGCATATTACTACCAGGGACAATTGAATCTGTTTAGTAAACAACAATAAAATAAATACCATTAGCATTTTAAAAATGTATAGTCTTGTTGAACAAAGTATTTTCTCAATAAACAGCATCCAAGATTAAATCTTTTGAACAAATGATTCTTCTTTTTACGGAACAACTCATCTACTTCTAAAAGGAACATCACGAAAAAGTTCCAACTGAGAGCATAAATCAATTTTAAATATATACAGTTTGAATTGTTCTATGAACACTTCAGTATCATGGGCTATTTCCTTTTTGTTTAATCCTTATTTGTCTATCCCCTATTTGAACAACAACAACAATGTATTTGGTAGGGCCTGAGGAAGGTAGAGTATACATAGACCTTAACCTTAGCACAGAGGTGCAGAGTTCATTTCTCATAGACAAACGAAAGCAATCCAGAAAAAGAATACCCCATGTAAATAATATGATAATCAAAGTATGACAAACAATCAATAGTACAAAAATAGAAGGACAAGAAAACTACACCAGTAATACTATGACTACTAGTCTAGACAACTCAACTACCTGCTAACCCACTATAACAATCCGTGTCTGCCACAACCTACCCAAGAGTGTGAAATAAGTTTAGCACCTCAGAAAGTAAGGATTTAACTATTTAACAGACAGCGGCAAGAAGTCAATTGAATGATCAAGGCATCGGTTGCTTCCACCTGTGCCTTCTTCGACCATACAAAAAACTCCTTAATTCTACAACGAATTGAGCTCAAAACACTCCATTATATCAAAATTGTACCAAATTCCTATATTAACCATCCATTTACATCAGGGTTTAAATTCTGTTCACTGACATTATACTTAAAATCTAACAGGGTATGTGATAAAACAACTTAAATCCTCTAAAGATGAAACAAATCACTCTCTGAGCAGACCGCAAAACCAAAAATGGCTAAGATTAAATTTAGAGTAAGAATGACTAAGATCATTCAATTAATTTTAAAAAAATTAATATCTATCGACAAAATTAAAACCGAAAAATGGACTAAAACCGCCAAAAATCTTATCAGCTCACTTGTTTTGGCTACCTGAAAAATCTTATCAAACAGTTCTCTGCCTACCTGAACTTCGCTTTGTTCCAGAGTTTGAGTCCCCGTTCCCAAAAAAAAGAAAAAACACCAAGAGGATAGAAAATTTATATACTTACGCTGAAGATTTACGAACCTTTAGCCAGTAGATTACACTCCAAAATTCAAAAATGAGAGAGAGGAAGAAAGAGAGCGTTTTTGAGATTAACAGTTTCAAATTCTCAAATGGCGGTCTCGGGTTTTGAATTTTTTTGAATTAAAGTGTATTTTGGGCCTCTTGTCTTTCTTAATGGGCTTGGATGGCCCAACCCAGCCCCACCTAGTGCTTGTTTTCATCTTTAGGAATTGCACTCCATAGCCAAATTTATGGACTTATTTAGCTAGGATCCTTCAAAGTAGAACTGTAATCAATATTTCAAAAAAAAAAATTATTTTATTGATTTATCATTAATAAATTATTAATTTAGTGATTTGATGATGATTTTTGATTATTTTTATTATGGTTAACCGATAACTCGATGGCAAATTAATAAATTAAATCAAAGATCATTTGGAATAGGCTAACAATGCATTTGTTTTTACTTTTGAGCTAGATGTAATATATCAACTCATGTACATATTTTAGTTAGTTTATCTCTTTATTTCTGTGTGATTTTCAAATTTTTTTATGTAAAATTTAAAAAGTTAAATTGATAACAATCAATAGCCATAAATTGATAACAAATAAGTTAATATTTTAATAATTTTATAATATTTTAGTATATCTATAAATTGATATCGATTAGTCAAATCGATAAACATCAAAATCAGATCGAATCGACTGATACGCAACCTTATATAGCTATGAGAATTATGAATGGTTTAGTAAAGGTTTCATGAAAAAAATGATTGGAAGACACCATCAAAAGATTCATGAGTTAACACACAAAAAAAATGTTGAAAACTCCTATAAAATGTAAGGATGATTATCTCATGGCTATTGAGATTCTTTCTCAAGTATTATGAACGGTTCTATAAAGGTTTTACGAAAAAATTAGCCGGAAGCATACCATCCAAAATTCATGAGCCAATACATATGAAAAAAGAAGAAGATTATCACAATAATTGTAGTATTTTATTTCAAAATAAAAATATCACAATAATCATAGTATTCAAAACGAAAATATCACAATAATTGTAGTACTTTATTCTCATATGTGAGTGTTACAATCTTTATGAATCCTCTTATTCGTCTTTTCAAATATAAACTCAAGGACTATTAAGCTTATTCGCCTTATCAAATATAAATTCAAGGACTATTAAGCTTGGTCTTAAATTTTGAATTTATTTTTGAACTTGAACTTGAATTTTGAATTTGTTTTTGAACTTGATCTAGAATTATAAGTTTGTTCTTGAAGTTGATTTTGAATCTTAAATTTATTATTGAACTTGATCGTGAATTCAAAGGTTTTTAAGTTTGTTCTTGGACTTGAATTCTTGAACTCGTAGCTTGTAGATAAATTTGCTACGTTTGATCCGCGAGTTCTCTCTAACCTTTTTATTAGAATTTTTATTGTATCTCTTTTTGAATTATAAATACCCCTATTTATAGTTGTAGATAGAAGAATTATAATAGGAAAGGTTTTGCTTCGGCCAATCAAATTTAACTGACATGACATATTGGACCTTAACAAAATGATTTTACTATTTTGACACATGACATAATTTTATCAGCTCTTTTGTTTGACTTGATATGCCATGTCATTTGATATGTGATACCAAACTAGGCCACTAGGATGAGATGACATGGGCTTAGCATATTGGGCTTATCTATTGTAGCCCAAATTAATTAATTTAGACTTTAATTAAATTTCTATTTATTAAACTTTAATAATTAATCAAATTATATAAATTCATAGTATTTATTTAGACTAATATATTTTTGAATTTATTATACATAATCTGAATTATTTTAAAATTTATATTTAATAAATTTTAAATGATTACAGAATTGTCCCTAAATGCTAAAAAACATAGTGTTGATCAAGTCGAGACTATTGAAATTTTTTCATAGGCCATTAAGAATGGTTCTATAAAATTTCGTAGAAAAATTGACTGAAAAACATACTACACAAAAATTTATATGCCACACGAAAAATAGAGAAATTGCCTAATTTCCTATTGAGTAGCCAAAAAATGCAGCACAGATCAAGACTACTGGAATTTTTTCCAAGGTCATTATGGATGGTTCTTTATAGGTTTTGCAGAAAATTTACTAGAAAGCATATCACCAAAAATTTCATGGGTTAACACACACGTAAAACGATAAAAATAATCTATTTTTGGTTGAATGGACCCTAAATTCTAAAAAAAAGTGGTAGAATCAAGCCGAGGTTATTAAATTTATTTTTAATGTCATTAAATGATTCTATAAAGATTTTGCATAAAAATTGACTAAATGACATACGATGAAAAAACTTATGGGCTAACACACACATACAAAGAATAAAAAAAATAATGTAATTCCTGTTAAGTGACCCTTTAAATGCTAAAAAAATAATGTGAATTAGGCTGAGACTTTTGAAACTCTTTCCTAAATCATTATGAATGATTTTGTAATAATTTCATTAAAAATTAAGTGGAAGCCATATCTCCAAAATATCAATGAGCTAACACATGCAAAAAATGAAAAAAATTATCTAATTTTTTTAATAACCCTTAAATACTAAAAAATACAATGTGAATCAAGGTGAGACTATTGAAATTCTTCTCAAGTCATAACTTATTTTTGCATTTGCAATATCAAATAAGGAAAACGATTTTGATGTTAATCCAATTTTTTTTAATTAATAAAATAAGCCTTGTGGATTCATACTCTTTTTGCTGATTGTAGTTGGTGTTAGAATAGACTTGTATATATGTATAGAGAGAGATATTCAAATAGATTATTTAGACAAAACAATATTTAAGGATACCAATTATTTCCTCTATTTCATGTTAAGTTGTTAGAGAATTTTTGATGTTTCAAAATAAGTAAATAGTTCACTTTTCAAGAGATGTATTAGAATTTTTTTTTGAATTTTATCTTTCATCAATTAAGTTTTTAAGATTGAGTTTTGTATGAGAAATGAATGATGTATTAAATGAGTGTGTGAAGTTTGAAAAAGATAAAAATGAAAAAATATGATTAAATTTTTTTCTTTATTTCTATTTTTTAATATGTGTGAAATGATCCAACAATTTACTTAATACGAAACAAAGGAAGCATCATTGAAGAAATATATTTCTGCCACATGAATTTATTACTCCATTAGCATAAGAAAATATATGAACCTAACATTAATAAATGCTTTTAGAACTTTGCATTATATACATTCAATGTTTGAGTGAAAAGTAATGAACTAGATTGTTCCTTGAGAGACTGGTAAATAGCAGACAGTAATTTAGTTTATAAATTTTGGATCATACTCCTATTCTTTTTGTTTATCCTTATTTATTTATTATACTATATTTTAAAATATTTAATAATACTTATTCAATATATGAAAACAAGAGATAATTTTATATCTAGTTCCTAATTTGTCCTTATAATTAATTATAGTTATTTTCCTAGTATTATATTTATTATATTAAAAGAATAATTTGATAAAATTACTCCTATCATTTACTGCTTCTTAATCTCTGTGCTAAGTCAAAAGTGACAACTATTATTTGTAAATGATAGAGACAATTTTACCAAATTACTCTTTAAATATAAAAAGTATAGTGTCTTAAAAAATATAATAAGGAAATAACCATAATTAATGATAAGGGTAAATTAGGAACTGTTGACATCCAATTTTTACCCTCCACGATGTCAAATTAATCACTGAACCTTATTTTTATTTTTAACAATTTTTAACCATTATTTTCAAAAAAAAAAAAAATTTAAAAAAAAAATTTAAAGGCGGGCGCGTGGGTATCACGCGCCCCCAATTTCTCATTTATATCATCTTCTTCTTCATTTAT
>JAOTQJ010000111.1:4352074-4366456 GCA_025642045.1 Solanum sejunctum
TATTTGGGGAATTACTTTATCGTATATATATGATCTCCCCAAAGATTATGTGGGTTTTCTATATCCCAACTAGTATAGAAAATATCTGGCCTTTGAGTTTGGCTCTTAAGATGTCTAGCTACTGAAGTTACAGCTAGACTTTTCCACCAAGTAAAAGTTCATCTGTGGATAACATTTTTCATGGGTTGTCTATGTCCCGACGAGTAGAGAAAATACCACTGGTCTTGACTTTGGCTAGCTGCTGAAGTTGACACAAGACTCTTGTGTGACTGCAATTATAGCCTATAAAGGAAGGAATTCACAAAAATGTCGACTCAATTCGTAGTACCATTTCTTTTTAACTTCAAGTCCTGCTCATTCCCGGCCTAATTTTATACAGGACTGATAATGCTATCAAGAATCATTGGAACAGCTCCTTGAAGAAGAAGCTAGACTTTTATGTAGCTACTGGAAACCTTCCACCTGCTACTGGAACAGCTAAAGCTGAAGAGTTGCGAGTTCGGTCAAATAAAACATCTGAAGGAGCTGAAGTGGCTTCATCAGGAACTACAGATACCTGCAAAATAGAAAATGGATGGCAGGCGGCAGAAATCAGTGCTTCTAATGTTGGTCCTCAAACTGAGTCCACTGATTCTGAAGTCGTCAGGTTGGAATCTCAATCACCAGAAGGAGATGCTATTCAACACATCAAACCAAGTACAGCATCCGAAAACAGGTATGAAGGATGGAGCATAGATAGTGCAGTTGGTCGATTACAAGTTCTGGAACCACCATTTCCTCGTGAAATCCCAACATGTGGTATGTTATGCTATGAACCCCCAAGGTCAGAAGGTTGTATTTCACTGGATTCAGATCTTCTAAATATCTGCCGGGCACAATGTGAATCTGATGCAAGTCCAAGCCCATCACCTAATGGTTTCTTCACTCCACCTAGTACAAAGGGCCATAGCCTATGTGCACAAACTCCGGAATCTGTACTGAGAATTGCTGCTAGAAGCTTCCCAAATACACCTTCCATATTAAGGAAAAGAAAGACTCAAGGTGAACATTCAACGCCAACTAATAAAATGGGGAAGCCAGATGGAGATATCTATAAGGAAAAACCTATTGATGCTTGTGATGAGATCCAATATGATTGCTCAGACAAGTCTAGCATGCGTAATGGAGTTTCTTCAAAAAATTCTTTGAATGGTGGTCTGTACAACAGTCAGGCATTTAATGCCTCTCCTCCCTATCGATTAAGGTCTAAACGGACATCTATCTTTAAGTCTGTGGAAAAGCAGCTTCAGTTTGCACTCAACAAAGAGAAGCATGATACAAGTAATGGGTTCAGTGATTCAACTGTTAATAAGATATCACATGCAGCCAAAGACTCTTCACAGGATACAGTAAGTTCCATCTTTTTCTTCTCTTCTCTTTATTTGTGTGTTGTTTTTGGATGAGTTGGGAGTTGCATGGCTGAGGGTGGAACAAATTAATTGCCATGGTGGCTGTCCTCCTTTCTCTTTTACAACATGGTATGTAAATAAAATATCATGAGAATAGGGAGGGATGTTAATAGCTACAAACATGGCATGCTGCCTTTCTAAGCTTGATGTTCTGAGGTGGTATTGATGCCAATTTCTTCATTGTCTAGTGCGACTTTTCTGTATCTTGGCATGGTTTAATTCACCAGAGAGAATGCAAGTTAACAGTGTGGTGAAGTAATAAAAAGGGAACTATTCAAACTCTTCTAATGGATGATTTAACCATCCTTCTGGGTTGATAACTTAGAAAAGGATGATCTTGAAGCAATTTATGGCTGGGATTGCCTACAATGCAGGTAAAAAAGGCTGTTCAAAACAATTGTTTGTGGGAAAAAGCAAAGCGTTCCAAATAACTTGGGAATGGACAACTAGACAGGAACAATAGAAATAATTGCAATGCATCTTGTTAGCGCAACCTTCTTTTGTATATCTGATGAACACATTGATTTCCAATATGATAGTTCACTTGACAACTAGTTTAATATATTATCATATAGTATCATTATCTTGAAATGCTATATGAAACAAGAAGGGTCAAATTCCATTTCATGAAAACAATCAAGCATAGAGGGTATTATTCATTACCTTACTTGTAGTAAAGTGAATGAGGTATTACTTTTTAGCAAATCTTTCCTTACCATGCACTGGAACATTCCCATGGTTTTATTTAGAGAACTATCACATCCAGATCCTCTATTGCCTTTGCTGCTTCAGCTACTGGCATCGAGAAGAGTTTTCCGACTTGTTGCTGCCATGTTTTCTCAGATTCTTGTAGACTTGAGTTTTTTATGTAATGCAAAGTATTATTTGCTCTTCAATGACCTTTTTATCAATTGGATCTCTTGGTTGATTAGGATAAGAAGGTGGAATAAATGCTGCAATTTCTTATCAGTGGCTGCTGCTAAGTCCCATGGGATGGAGGTTCAGAAGCAATCAGTGATGGTCAGAAGAATTTGACACCTCTTGAAACGTCGAAGGACTCGATCTTCCAGATACAATTTTGTTAATTGTTAGGCGTACAAAGATCTTATAGCTTGCATCGGTTACGTTCAGGGTATTGGCTATTGGTTGTTATAGGCGATTTTCGTTATACCTTGAAAGTTTGTTAAAGCTGCAATTGATTTGTACAGAATTGCTTGAAATAGGTCTTTGGAATAGTTTTACATTGAAAATAGTTTCTTAATAAGAGTACTTGTCTGGTAATATCATAATCCAATACCATTTATGAAGTGTTCGCTAAAATAGCTTTATAAATATTTTTGACTTATTTATGACTTTGCTAAACATCTAACTTGAAGCATGTTTTGGGAGGCCAAAAGTGTGCTGCTTTTTTTTTTTTTTTTTACAAAAAAAGGGGTGTTTATATTTGGAAAAGTTTTTTTTTTTTAAAAAAACTTGTCAGAAAATATGCTTACTGTTTGGCCATGCCAATGATGTATGAAATCGTCTTGATTTGAAGTGATAGTTTTGTTTGGATATGAAATTTTGAATTTCTTAAGTTATATTTTTTCTTATAAAAACGAAAATTTACAAGTTGTAAAAGTTGTTTAAAAACGATCCTACGATATGTAACTAATGCACAAACGGTAAATCATAATTTATAAATAAGCTATCATAAATATCCTAAATACTGCAACAATAGATTCATTTATTTCCATGTTCATTTTATTAATAAATATTACGATTATAAATTTTCAAGTACACAATTTTATAGAACTTCATTAATCAACAATAACTAGTTAATTTTTAATGTAATGCTTCCATATAAAACAATCTCTTGAAATCAAGCATCATTTTTTTTTAATCCAAATTTAAATTGATGGATCTTCTATTCACAAAATATAAACCAAGTTTTATATTTTAAAAAATTCGAAATCCCAAATCAGTTTTTGTATAACTTGAGATTTGAAATCATCACATGTCCAAACATTGATTAGAAATCACAAGTTTATATCGCATATCGAAACGCAAGGTTAGAGGCATTTCTTAAAAGATCGATTAAACAGCAAATACTGTTCAAAAGTATTTTCTTGAATTAATTAGTCAACTGCAGATGGTCCTGCTTTTTTTTTTTTCTGGATGACAAGCGAAATCCACAAATCAGATAAAACCTCCACTCCTATGTAATAGCTCGGAAGAAATAGTCTTGCCACTTCTTTAAAAAAGTATACTTTTCAAAATAAGCTTGAAAGGAGCTTTTCATAACTTGATATGTATGAGTTACTTATAATTGCCTAATCCAAGCAAGTCCACATAATTATATTTAAAAAAGAAGCATATTGTTATTTAGGACTGTACACACATAATTCATCCACTGACATCAAGGACAGGAGGAACCCAAAGGGAAGGGAAGACCATAATGTTATGTAAAATGACAATCCATATACACCTGGAGGAGACCTCTGCAATTATCATATTACACATGAAGCACCATGCTTATTCACATTTTCTGTACAATGAGGATTGCCAACAACCAGCCATTCCACCTTCACCGTCGAGTCACTTTCATAGAGTACAGACACTCTATTCTGGTGGGAAAATCCTTATCGTCTGTCGCGAAAAAATTTTCAATTAATCAAAAATAAGAGGAAGAAATGCATGACAAACTAGCATCATTACAAACAAGAGTACTGTTATACCTGAAAGTTGCAGTCAAGTAGAAAGATCAAAAATACAAATAGGAGAGGATGATGCAACTTTGGCAACCATAGTGAGGGTTTGAACAAACTTTGAGCAATGTTATAAGAAGCAATACAGTAAGGTAATTTGACAGAAATGAGCTCGTACATATGGTTGCAACTCTTTCGTAGATTTTCTAGTTTTCAGTATACTTCTTGTATATGGGTCACTTTTTGCCCAAGTATTTAATAAAATTTATATCCTACCCAAGTAATCTAACCCACCTTATAGCTCAAATCATATTGATATTTTAAGGTTTCCCCTGAATTTTTCGCGACAGAGTTGGAGCTTATCATTCTTAGTAGGTTCAAGAAATTTGCAAGTGTGCCTTAAGGATATTTTAGATTCACCTGCTAATTCAAATCTACAGGAACGAATGTAAAAGAGTGGTTTGGCAATGCACTAGTGACTAAACAGATTTAGCATGTTTCAGGAACTACGTTGCTCAGATTCTTCAAAAATGTCCACGGGTGAAAGTTGGATCCCCCAAAAGAAGTGCATTTTTGAAGCATCCGACAGGGGTGTGACAACATTTTTGGAGAGTCCAAGCTATGTAGTTTGGGAATATGGAAGAGAATGTTAAGAGATTCTGATGATGAAATAATTCAAAATGATAGAATAATCTTAAGAATACTGTCTGATGAGACTCGCTGATGAAACAAGCAAATGAAACTGCTTTTATTCATAGTGCTGAATAGATGAAGCGAAAATATAGGGAGGAAATAGTTGCAGACTAACCTCAGTAATCTGTACATGAACAGCACGAAAACACAACCTACACCATCATAAAATGCCAAGCTAAAGCATGAATAGTGCACCAATAGTTGTCTGACGAAGCACCTTTGAAGTTCGATCCAACCCATGAGAAGCCACCTAGAATTTGGAGTAAGAAAAAATCAGCAGGCAAGCACAACCTTGGAAAATAATAATTGTTATTCGATGTTCAAACTGAAATGATAGAAGTTTAATTCCTTAGTAAACAAGAAGGTCATTGTTTGAGGAATTGGGAAGAGATGTGCTAAGAGATGCTTGGAAATAAATCAACAAAAAAGCATTAAATTAAAAATATAGAAATATTTTTTAAAGGGGCAAATTTTGTTGAGCATCAAAAGTTCCCTTTTGTTACCTTTTTTATAGTGTGTAAGAAAGGACATCACATATCGTATATAGTTGGACGAAAGTTTCGCTGGCAGATCGGTGTGATATAAGTAAGATCATTTTGACTTGTCCGAAGATAAAAAGAACCACGAATTTCTTGAAAAAATGACCAGAGTGCCAGCTTAATTTTTGGTAAACCATAGATGTGTATTATTACAGTGAGAAAGTGGAACAGGTCTAAACTCTAGCCTACAGTAAGTGCTTTAAGCAGTTGATAGTTGATACAATAACGTCCTCTAAACCAGCTGACTTACAAAATGTTCCCTAAGCCATTACTCAATTTTCGCACTAAAAATGCACCGCATTATTAACTTTCAGCACTTCATGATTCTGTCATCACCATCTTAGTTTGCTTTCCCATCAGACCATTTATGAGAGAATTCCATCCTTCCTAATATCAATTACTCCCTCTGACCCATTTTATGTGGCACCTTTTCCTTTTTGGTCCTTCCTAAAAAGAATGTCACCTTACTCTAATTAGAAACAATTTAACCTTGAAATTACCCTTTTACCCTTAATGAAATGATTTTCAACCACACAAATATCTAAGAATAATTTTAGACCACAAGTTTCAAAAGTCTTGCTTTTTTTCTTAAACACTGTGCCAAGTCAAAAGGTGCCACATAAAATAGGACGGAGGGAGTATATATTTGCTTTGACGAATTATGAAGAAGTCATTTTCACCCCCCACCCCAATAAAATGGGTTTCACCTTCACTTTCGTCTTGTTTTTCTCTTCAGTGTACACTTAAATCAGACCACATTAAATAAAGCTAGCACGATAACACACAACTAGTCACAACAAGCTAATTTGCTCACCATATGAGTTAAGGCAGCATAACGTTCCTCATTTAGATATAATGGCTTTCCCCTATGCATGCCAATATCCTGAAACAATAAGAGAGGAAGTTTGTAAGATCCAAGTTGATATGTGGACATGCTTGTTTAGAGCCCAGATGTCCCTAACAAAAGAATTTTACCAGAAATCAAAGCTCAAGACACACAATTCACATATATTTGTAAACGAAGTCTTGACAACTAGAAACAACTATTTGGCTGAAAACAGGGAGAGGAAATAGTTAACAGAAAAGGGAGGGAAAAAAAGAAAAGAGAAAACAGTGACAAACCGATCCATCAGAATTTGAAGAAATATCAAATGAAGTTTAAATCCATACTTGTTACGAGTAATGGCTGGGGAAATTGGTGAACATATATCAACTTGGATAAAAATTTTACTTCACATGTTTGACATGAAAACGTATCTGCAATTGAATTGAAGACATTTAAGGACACAACTGTCTTCCTTTGTCTTCTCTCCCCAAAACACTCATTTCATTGTTTCATAGTTTTCCATCTAAATCACATAACAGGAGCCCTGTAAAGCACCTTTGCTGGAAAAGAAAAGGTACATGCCATTATGTGCTTTGGATTATTTTGAGCTTAGTGGCTTGACATAGCGACAACAAACTTACAGAAAAAGACTTCACACTGCTGCTTGACGCTTTGTTGCATATCTAATTTGTAATGCTTCTAAGAGCTATGCCATTAGTATTTCAAGTAACAAGCAAACTTTCCCTTTTTCAGCAACTCTCACAAAATGAAAATAAAGAGAAGCTTGTTTTCAACTAAACACCCTTAGTTTCTCTGAAGCTCTTCTATGATAGCTAAATACAACCACTAGTTTACCTCTTCTCCGAATACGTCCAAATAAGGTGACGGCCATGGTGCCTGACGAGCAGATCTTTGGAGCAATATAGTGGTTTTCTACAATGAATAGTAAAATTTCATTAAGCTATTACAGGATCCCGAAAGACGGTATTGTACAGATCAAAAAGCCAAGAGAAACAAGTAAAAGAAAAAGGAAACAACGCTTACTCTGATCAACAAGAACACCCCAGTAACAGCACCACAGGCCTTTGCATGAGTTGGACACCCACTTTCCCTGGAGTTCAATCAAATGCGTCAGACACAATATCAAAGATCATAAGGAAAAAAAAGAGGTGCAGCCCGATTGACTTTTGAACCTGCAGCATGTCTTCCAACTTGCAGAGCACAATTTACCACATAACAAGCACACTGCAGGATCCTGCTGAACAGCTCCACAGTCTGGGCAATTTTGTTTAATATACCTGAAGGTAAAATAAAAATATCTTGAATTTTTGTTCGTTCACACAAAAATAGAAAACTAGTAAAATACTCTCTCTATCCATATCTAGAACCAACCTCTGCAAGAGGTCCTGATAAAGATGAGGCAAAAGCATCATTTTAAAAGGGTCTGCAGGAGTGGAATACAGAACTCCCTTTAGACCACGAGTTTCAAATTGCTTGTAGAAATGATTGAGCCATTTTTGAACCACTAAACGAATTGTGACATCATTAAAAACAGTATCAAGTGATGGGATCTTTAATATCTTCTCCATCTTTTCAATCTGAATGAGCTCGGCTGCATTGTTTTCACCACACTCCATCAGTTCATTAGTTGAATATGCTGATCCATCTGATATGTTGGTTCCATCATTAAATGGCACCACCCTAGAAGAGTGAATTAATTTCCACAATAATTGACATCTTCTTAAGTACGGAAAGGTCAGACTGCGAATTGCATCTTTCATGTCATAAGAAGTTTCTATAAAATTAGAATCAAAATATTGGTGAGCAACTCCTTGTTCTCCAATTACTTTATAGATGTCAGTAACTAGAGAATCATCGTATCCTAACTCAAGCAAACTGCATTGACGCTTTCTGCAATAGGTTATTATAGCCTGCAAAGAAACGACAAGGATCTTTTGCTAACCATCTTGGAGACAAAGAAGTGCAAAGAGGTCTCATCTAATCTCTACCCCAAAAAAAGATCATCAGAAGGGGAAATTGAGTAACCTGAGTGACTGCAGCTACATAGAAAAGATGAACAAGAGACAAGAAGGCATCTTTGCATGACAGCAATGGACATGGAAGGCAATATATTAACCACATTAATGAAGAAAAAGCATCATGTGCAAGAACTGGATCAGCGGACCATCTCCAGAACTGAATATCAGGATACTGATTTTCTGTTTCAGCGCACTCCAAGATGTCTTGCATATTACCTGCAAAGCATATCATCCCATGATCTCATCTTTCTCATTTACAAAGTTAAAAGAAACTTAAAGATAATTCCATGGAACAGCAATATACCTCCAGCAGATGGATCTGAAATTTCATCTGCAGAAGTGCCAGTACATATAGACTTTGCAAACAGCTGAATGCCTCTCAATCTCAAAAGGAGAGTGAGTGAGTTCTCCGTTAGTGTGCTTTGTACTATACTTAGCAACAAAGCAAGTATAAAACCATTTGAAGTTTGGATTTCTTTGTACAAGGAACCAAGACTGTAGTTTGGAGCTAATGATGTCTTTCCAGATCGAGTAGCAATTTCAGTTGATATAAGTGAGTACTTAAGAGTGTCATACAGAATCAGAGAGTGACTAAGTCTACCAGATTCTGAAATCTTATCATTGTCTGGAAAGTACATTTCACACAATACACGATACAAAGATTCAAGGTTTACTCTCTTCCGCCCAAACTGCTGAATTGGAAGTCTTTGGAAAATCTCTCTACTCCCAGAAACATCAGCAGCACTTTGTAGCAGAAATAAAGCTTTTTGAAAATGAAGTGCATCTACGACTCCACTTGACGAGAGTGAAGGGCCAACAGCATCTGATGGAGTGGAAGATGAATGAAGGTCTGTGAACCGTCCAGACTGTACAGGCAATGCTGGCAGGACCGAGTTGGCAAGTCCCCGGCATACAGGACAGAGGAACTCCCCCTAAAAATAAGAAAATTCAGCACTTCACTCCATCACATAGAAAAAGGTAAATCAGGATGTCCTGTACCTGCTCTGGATCTACAATATGACCTCCTTCAAAAACAATTCTTCTGGTATACCTGTACAATAGTGATGAGACAGTTAAATTCTCTGAACTTGATGAATATGACTCAGTCTAATTATAGAGCATAATATAACATGTATTTTCTGAACTCTAATGCACAAACCATTTAAGCTTGAAAGTACATACTCGCTTAAGAAAATTCAAGATAGATCAGAAAAGAAACGTAAATCCGAGAAATAGAACAAAACCTCACAAGACGTCCCGTCAATATATCCATCATCAGGCCAAAAAAAAGACGATAGGGAGAACAAAAGATTAAAATGTAATTCAATTCGAATATAATGCAATTCGAATTTACTAGACGATTAGACAATAGCCTTAAAGAGGTAAAATGAAAGGATAAAAAGAGTTACCTTTCCTTTAGAGATGATAAATAGCGGTCAAGACATCCCTGATGCACAGCGTGTCCACACGATGAAAGATAAATTCTGTCACAGTCTGAGGGACCAAATCCTTCATAAGCTGTAAGCGGCATTCTTGTCTCTAATTGTGTCTTGTGTGCACTTTCAGATGCAGGACTATCAAGATTTTCTCCTGCAAGAGAAGAAATATACTTGCCAAGCAAAAGTGACTCAACATTCCCACCACCTCCTCCTGCAGAAAGTCTCTTACCATTTCTTGAAAGATCCCGGTTCCAGGAATTGACATCCATCCTTTCCCGAATCAATGAGTATATTTGTTCTTCTAGAATCTGAAGAGAAAAATCTGAGTCTTCGTAGACATTTCTTGATGTGCAAGGCAGTTGAATCTTCAATGATGGAAATCTTGCCCTAATATATTCGAAAAATGCTCCTACATCCTTAGGTTGCCCTTCCAGAGCAAATTCATTTATTGCATTTTGAATCAATTGGGTCAACCGAGGAGATGATATCACTTCTTGGCTTCTTGATGAAATGCTCCTTTCAGATGAGATATTTGTCATTCTTTTAGCAAACAATTCCGGTTCTTTCCCAGAATTTTGAGTTCTTTTCCATGAAGGAGGCCCTCTATTGGTGAAAGTCAAAAGCCTGGATTTCTTATTTCAAGAACCACAATAACATAAGTAAAAATTAACTTTGATAGATTCACCAACCACAATTACTTAGATAAATAAGCATAGATATCCAAGCACAATGAAGCGACATAAAAACAAATACAGACCTCAAGAAGAATCAGGTATGATAGAGGACTTTTAGAATTTGGATCACGGCAAAGAGAGCAAATGACTTGAGTAGCCTCTTCACAATTACGTCTAACATCTGAATCACTTCTTTCTTTACCAAGTTTAGAATCATCCAGACCAGCCTCTGCAGAGGAATCAATGCTCTTTAAAAACTTGGATTGTTGTGCCCGCATTTTCTCCTGCGATGTAGTCATGGAACATATATGAAAGTGACCGAGTCAAACTTGATCAACTGAAAATAGAAGGAATAGGGTTAATCTGGTCCTACAATGAGTTCAACTTACAATGGCCAGAAACTACCTGAATTGTAATATATGGCAATGTAGCACAATGGAAACATGAACAGCACTAGATCCAAGTACAGGAAACACAAACACGATGTAAGATGAATTATGTACCGTTTTTCATGAAACCATATATATTGCTAGGATGGGATCCCTGTAAAATCTCTAATTTTGACTATATAGGATAAAGCAGCGCTGCAACCAACTGTGGTTGAACTTAAATTGAGCATCTACTCTTCCATCCTATCATATCTTGCTCTGGATTAACATCCCAAAGCGCTTGTTTCCCAACTTTTTTCGTGTCTTTTTGGACCCTATACACAAGGGACATCTCATCTACAAGGACTTTGCTTCCATTTTCAGTGCTTATATTTCGCCTGCATGTTCGTATATTTCATATGACAGCTTTTTCTGTATCCCTTTTTAACCATACGCACACAGGGTATCTGATCTATAAGAATGCTGCATCTGAGTTAGAGGAATCCCTTCCTTGCACAGTTATATTTCACTTGCATGTTCTGCCTTTCACATGCTTTCCTAGAACATGTAAAACATGCATGCTAGATAAGGATTTTCAACTTCTTGAACAGCTAGCTTACACTTGGTCATAGCAGAAGCACAACACAAAAGCAACAATTTGAAGTTAACTGCCTAGAGAATAACAAACACATTCCATGTTTAGCAAAATATTTAACAAGATATACTTAGCATTCTCTTAAAAACTATACCATTATAGCAGCTTGCCTCTCTCGAGCTTTAGCCTTGCGCTTATCACTGTCTGAAACGGATTCCAAGTTGTTAGTATCATCAGTTGAAACAGATTGCGCCAGTTGATTGACCACCTCAGGTGCAAGGTCTTGCAGTTTTATCTTGCATCCAGATTGAAGTTCAGCAAATTTTTTCAGAAGATTTCCAATCATGGGGGAGAGGTCAACATTTCCAGTTTCCATAAAGTTGTTTTCTTTCCTATATTTCCTCATCAACAAAACCAGAAGAGACAACAAGCTCTGATCACCATAGTTATTCAATGATAATTCCTCACTAGCTAGTGTTAAAATTGGAGTGACATCGCCCCCAAAGCAAGTATGGTCACCAGATCCTCTATGCATATAACAAATATCTAATGCAAGAGATAACAAATGCAATGCTGCTAACAGTACACCATCTGGAGCACGTGAAGCATTTGATTCATCAGAGAAAACAGCATAAAATACAACAGCACGGACTATTTGGAGTACTGTCTTGCAAGTAGCTATTTTAGCTATTCCACCAAGAGGTGGATAAATCTTTGTCCATTTTGGAAGCTGACTGGTCAATGCCGGTACATTACAGACCTGCATATATCTCTCTTCAGCAACTTGCAACTCCTTTGAGTTCCAACGAGGATGATATAAATCTAGCTCCTTCCAATAGGGTGTCCGCAGTTTATACATACCCTGGGATAGATGGACATTAGGATTACAGGATTAAAAGTCTAAGACTGATCAAATGGATTTCACATGACAATCAGCGAAGGTTAAAGAATGACCAAGTGACAGACAAACCTGATTCATGCTAGAGGGATTGGAATACACCGCTATCCTATCTAGAACTTCCTGGAGTTTATCGATCTTGGACAAGTCACTGGGCAGAGACTTCACCAACTGGCTATGAGTGGCATCACCAATTGACAGTTTATATACCAATTCCCTTTGCAAACACTCACTGGGGGATAACCCAGAAAACCGCCGTTCCTTCACTATTTGTATGATGAGTGCAAGCATCTCCTGAACTATAATCGGCTCATACCTGGTAAAGTGTTAAAATAGAAGAATCCAAAAATGTAGTTAAATACTCCAGAAACAGAACATGGAGATTTGACAGCATTATACCAAATTATAAACAAGAAGGTTGAAGAAAATTAAGAAATTTAAATATAAACAATCTTAATGTCCATCTAACTCAAGCATCAAAAAATGTACAAGGCCACGAAATAATCTCAGACAACCCACTGTCTAATCTTCTTTTTCTGTTCTCCAGTGTCAAACATCTAGAATTGTTGGATATAATACCATTATGAAATAACACACAAGTTGACATCTTAGTTCCAGTGGAACTACAAAATCTAACCACCACAATTATGCAACCAACTAGGCCCCAATGTCGATTAGTTGGGGTCAATTAAATGGATAATTTGAAGCCATTCTGCTCTAATCATTACCATTTCATTACAATACAAATCAATTTATCTTTTAAGGTGAATTTGGAGTTTCCTATAACTGGATATTCTTCAAAGCACACACTAAAAGTCTAAAACCTACAGCGATATAACCAGTCTGTTGCAAGTACAAAATCAGAGAAGGTGCAACAGAATCAGAGAAGGCGATCCCCGTGTGGGTAACAGAACATAATTAAGCTAAGTAAGGAATTTGGAGTCCATTTTCAAGACTGTGAGGAGGTGACTTTGAATTTGTTCATGAAAATTGACGGCAAAAGACAAGTACAGAAGAAGTATCAAATGCAATAGTGCGATGACTCCAAAAGAAAAGATCCCAAAGAAGATTAAAAATCTGTAACCAAGCAGCAACTTTTTTAGCTTTGGAACAAGAAGCAGAGGGGGGTGTTTCGTGAACAATCTCAATGAAGGTTAACATAGTGTCGTGGAATGTGAGAGGCCTCAATGATCCTGGGAAGAGGCTGATGATTAAGAACATGTTACACAAATGGAGGGCAGATATATACTGTTTTCAGGAATCTAAATTAAGAGGTGATATAAGGGAGATAATTAAAGAACTGTGGGCCAATAGAAGGGTGAAGTTCGCACAATTGGAAGCCCTAGGTACCAAAGGGCGGATTATCATTTTATGGGGCAGCAGCATATAGGTGGGAGAAGTCTGTGAGGTTGGGGCTTATTGTATTACTGCAAGATTTAGAAGCAAAACACAGGATTTTAGCTGGCACCTTTCAGGTGTGTGTGTTCCAAATAACAGAGAGGAAAGAGAAGAGGTATGGTGGGAGCTGGGAGCAGTCAGGGGTCTATTCAATGGCCCTTGGGTGATTGCCGAGGACTTCAATGTTGTGAGATTCCCTTCTGAGAAGGACTGCAACTGAATCACCAAAGCTATGGAAGACTTTTCAGATTTCATTGAGGATATGGAGTTGGAAGACCCACCACTCACAGGTGGCAGTTATACTTGGAGAAAAGGAGATAGACATGCAGCTTCAGCAAGATTGGATAGGTTCCTACTTCCAGAAGAATGGGAGACATCTTTCAAGAAAATCAAACAGTCTTATCATGCCTAGAGTTACATCAGACCATAACCCCTTGCTATTAGAATGTGGAAAATGGGAGAGATCACAGTCTTATTTTAAATTTGGAAATTGGTGGATGAAAACTGAATTTCACATAGAGTTAAGGGGTGGTGGGACTCTGAAACTTTTTTAGGTAGACCAGACTGCAGTATAGCTTGTAAGCTGAAGGTTCTCAAAATGAAGCTAAAAGAATGGAGTAAAACTGGACAAGGGAATCTTGGTTTACAGAAACAAAGCATCTTGAATCAACTTTATGATTTAGATGTGATCCACGTACAAAGTTGGTTGTCTGAAGATGAGTAATATCTGAGGGCTGTTCTGACAGTAGAGTTTGAGGAAGTGGCAAAAAAAAAAAAA
>JAOTQJ010000111.1:4366556-4385849 GCA_025642045.1 Solanum sejunctum
ATAAGAGCATCCCTTTCCAGAGCTTGAAGTTGAACTGCCTTATTACCTTTTATTTTTGGTGTAATCATGTCCTCCCCAAAGAGGTGGAGGATAGTACTCACTTCTTAGAAGTTTAGGAGGGGTATAGAGGTGGTTTTTCTCTCTGTATACTCCCGATGTAATTACTTCTGAAATACACCATTGGTGTATTGTTGTCTATAAAATGTTATCCTTATCAAAAAACAAAAAAAATCTTATGCAAGCGTAGCAACAACAACTCACCCTTAATCAAAAAATAGCTTGTATTGCCTATATGCCAATTATGTCAATTATATCATGTTCTTACAAGGTAACATGATCCGAGAAATCATTCTTCTTCCATGGAATGTTCGGAATATTACCTTTTTGTTGTCTTCACTCATCTACTGTGTGCTGAAGATTGGTGCATATAAATATTTATGTAAAACATGATCATCTCAAGTGACCTATTCAAACTACATCCTCTGTGAGTGCTACTTGCACCAACTCTTTGAGGTTATTCTAATGGTGGAAAACATCAACCCCTTAAATTTGCCAATGTATTTCATTAAGATACTTGAACTAAATGTCCCAATTGAGCACCTGAACAGATGATAAAATTGTGCTTGTCAGACACTTGCCGCTCAAACCTTGGAAAAGCTTTCACTAGAGTTCTCAAGCATCCATTACGTAGCTACGTTAATAATGCATATGTGAGAAGTATTGAAGAAAAAAATTATTGGCTTGTGTTTTAACATTACTACATAGAGATCCTATTTATAGACACTACAATATAATTCAAGTACAAGTTTGAAACAACATACTACTCCTATCCCAATTCTAAATAGGATAATATACTCCTATTCCTATTCTAACAGCATACTAATAAATAAAAAAAAATTAATAGTCCATCAACAGATGTTTCAAAAAGCTAAATGTGACTCAGCCAAACATGTGTAACTAACGAATTTAAAAGAGTCATTTGAGGAATCTATTTGGGAGATGGAAATTATAACCCAGAAATCCTCAAACTATATCTATCACGCCATCAACATTCATCACTTCTTTTGATCAATATGGATTTGTTTCTAGATCAATCCTATAATAATAATGATTTAGTCCATGTTGAATGCAAATATATACATCCAGCACTACTGATAAAATCATATAAATATATAACGCACAAATCTAGTAGTAACAAACTAATGACAACATAGAACTAACAAGAAGATATTGGTTTTGCTTAGTTAGGTAAACATCAAAAGATATCACTCTTTATGACATTAGCGATGTGAGGAACCAAATTTATGTGCTCTGGGATCCTGTAGTATTATGCCATCAAATAGGAGAAAAAAACATTTTATGCTTAACTAGGTAAGGAGCAAACAAGTAACTGGATAATGAAACTCATTGAAGACAGATGAGAGATGAGTTGCATACTCATTAGAGCATTCGAGATTCAAGGATAGGTAATCTGAGAGCTCAAAACGTTCTAAAATCCTTGTAACATATCGATCAGCAGGGCCTAGTGCAGCACAACACTGGAGCAGAAATAGATCAAGCTCTAGACCTTGTTCAGACCTGCACAAAGAGTACAAAAGAAAAAAGACTTCAGGCAATATGAGCAATCTATGCACACTAAATCTCATGTAAAGTAGCACATAAAGGAAGTTCAAATCCCAAGGCCCAAATGAGGAATTGCCTACATACCAACGAACAGAGCGATACCACTCACAGGATAATATGGCAGCATCACCATTCCTACGCCACATTCCAGCATGCACCTGCGCACGGAACACCTTAATCCGGAGAGCATGTTCCATAATGAAGGCAGAAAAGCCAAGTGGGTGGCAGCCTCCCAATATATGGCCAAAAAAATCATGATAATCAGCAGATGACAAATTGGAACAACTATGCACTAGGGCAGTTTCACCATAACATTGTCTGAATGCCCTCTGTAAAATCATTGAAAGTAATCGATGCAGTGGAATATGAACTGATATATCCTGCAAACTGACTTTATATGATATATCAGGCCAATCAGACAAACTCAGCACCTGGAGAGCTTGTAACTCGAGGGCATAATCTATTTGAAGCGTACTGTTATCACCACCACCAAAGCTTGTAGTTTCCTGGGCCAAATTCTGTCCAGAATTTAAGGCAACACGACCATTCAATGACGAATAAGAATATAGCTTATTGCAACTTTCAGTTGAACTTGGAAGTCCAATGCCACCTGAAGCACTATGAGATTTAATAGTTTGCCTGCCCCTGCTAAACTTATGAAGTGTTCTTTTCAGCACAAAGAAATTATTTCCAGAACTAGCGATTGTTTTTGGAGATAAGATATGAAGGAGAGGTCCTGATGTGTTATCCCTTCCCCACCAATTCTCAATGGCTTTCAGGCACTCAAATGTCAACCATAGAACAGATGACGGTACCGTAGAACTATCACATTTTGATTCAGGAGTCCTGGATGCATGTTCTTGTGGACTCCTTCCAGCCAAGCTACTAACAGAACTTTCCTGTGATAACCTTCCGACTTTTGCATGTCGTTGACTATCTTGGTCTTCAAAATCTTGTATGTGCATGTTGAACAAAGCATCATCAGCATCTTCAGTGTCACTAATAGAGAACGCACCACCCACCAATAGAGAGTGAATATTTGCAATTGTATGACCCAAAACAAAAGGCAAATGCATATTTTCACCCTCATCTTCTACATTGATGCCAGTTTCTCTCTTTTGAGAGCTCATTCCTTGTACAAAAGTCAACAGCTTCATCCAAGTCCTAAGTATATCTTGCCTATCACGAGTCACATATCTGGCTACAGCAGAATGACCCATGACAAATCGTATGTCTTCAACCACACGAAGAATAGTTTCATACAAATTTCCCCATTTATTAACCTATAATAAGTAAAATGCCTTCATCAAGCAAGGTAATGCTGCTATTTTTAAAAGTCGACTACTAAGACAACATTAGTTGGTAAACAGTGTTGAAAATAAACAAGATAGTTCAGTTGTTGCAGATTAGCTATATATCATGAAAGGCATAAGATCTTGAAAACAAAGAAAATGCCAGCAGCTAATATCTTCCTTTTTTTTAATTAACAAACACTGAAAACTTTACAAGTGCAAGAAGTCCAAGGAAAGAACAAAATCAAAAACCTTCCTAGCACAGTCCTATGTTGTTCGATGTTTTTCTCTTAAGTGGATACAACGCAGAAATAAACTACCACCGGTCAATTACTGTGAGAACTACTACAATATATAAATGAAGAACCACCTGTTGCAAATGTATAATTATATTCGTATTACAGGAAATATTGAAAATATGCAAGTATATGTATCCACTATGAACTCATTATACAAGCTTTTTCGTTTCCATTGTTTTTATAATCTGTCCACACCATAGACCTGCTATACTAGATTTTTTTTTCCTGATTTGCACCGGGTGTCCGAGTCTTTTAGAGCCCCGACTAATCCCGGGGGTGCACAGGCCCTCGGCAAGGAGTTTCCCGCAGCTATACTAGATTTTACAGAAGGTATTATGCATTTATTTCCATCCAATAACTACAATTTGTGTTGCTAAGACTTGTGTGTGGGTATTCGAGACGGGTTAGATCTGAGAGTCGGAACAGCAAAATCTAAATTAGATTTGGGGTATGATTTACAAATCCAAGTAGGGATACAGGTGCAGTGGATTCGGCTTAAAAATTCAACATAATAAAAATAGAGTTATAAAGATATTCTAAATTTGAGAGATATTTTGTTATAAACGTACATGTATATTGTAGAATTCAGTCTTTCATTCTAAATTTGTTTGCTTTAATTTTAAGAAATCTAATAATGCCGTAAATTTATTTTATTTTAATATTAAGAAATCAAATTCTCAATTTTCCCCCCAATTTATTCTTGACTCTGGTCAAATTATCTGGATGATTGACCTAATTTGGCACACACCCAGCACGCCACATCGGTGCCGGCGCCAACACCAGTGTCGCATTGAGACAGGTTCAGCAGCAAAAACAAAGAGTCCATGCAACATAGACTACAAGCAAATCATTAAAGAAATCTTCTACATGAGAGGATTTGAGAGACGAGCTACAAAACATCACACCAATATACTGATGTCATAATCTAACTTAGAAAAAATAGTATAATTATCCAAACTCCTTACACAGGGCTGAAGTCAAATTAACATAGCAATACCTTCAATCTACCATTTTCTCCTGCACAAGATATAAGTATGTCCCCAAAACAGTCCAGCAACATGTCTAAAAGATTCATCTCCTTGACAAGACGTGGGGCCAAAGTAAGCACCGGAAATATCTGCACAGAAAAAGTTGAGAGAAGTGGATATTTTTGGAAGACTGTATCATTACTTTCCTTTACTGCTTCATTCACAACAGTTGGGTAATAGTTCAGAAATACTTTAGCAAACTCATATTTGAATTGAGGTTCACTCAACATTTTCAAGAGCAATTCATGGAGCTTCCTGACAATATCACCACTGATCAAGAACCTCTCTGCCCTCACCAGAACATCTAATAAACCTTCTGAAGAGAATATCCTCCTAGATATAAAGCCAAGCAAACTTTCACTGTCCTTGCAAAATCCCAAGAGCATCTCTACCACTGCTGATGTCAACTCATCGGTGATACCTTTATACTCAGTTGCATGACTATTTAATCTTGGAGTTTGCTCAGAGATGCTTTCCACAAATAGAAGTCCTTTTCTCCAACTTGACAGCAAGGAATCAAGAACAGGGCCTAATGAATTAGCACACTCTTCAGGAAGAGGTTGTATCTGCTCCGCGCCTTTATGCTTCGAACAAAATCCCTCACATTTCCATGCAGTTACATCTCCACAATCACAGCAGCCACCACCAGTATATATGATTGAGTAATCATGGTCCTTATGGTTTCCATTCTGGAAACATGGAACACATATTGCACATGTTGGATCATGCTGGCATGTACGGCAACGGTACGCTATATCATTGTTGCCCCAAATAGACCCACAAACACCACGCTGGCCAACGTTAGCAAGGTGATCTAGTGCTCTTCTAGGTTCCCCTTCAAACATCAACCATTGTAACCACGTCAAACTTTCTTGGAATAAATCTTTAATGACAGAGCCGCCTGTTGATCTTGGAGAATCCATCTGCATATCTATAATACTGTCCATTGCCTCTTCATTAGTAGGCAAAAGAGCAGAGACAAGCTCTTCAATCCGAGACTTGTTATTCTTCACATAAACAATAAGACCACACTGTCGGTGCTCCAAATTTTCTGCAGGAACTCCAAGATTCTCAAGCCTCTGACAGCAGAAGGTAAAAATGCAATTTTCAGGTCCCTCATCTTGAACCAAATAATAAACAAGGTAAAGATATGTGTGTGAGAGAGAGAAAGAGAGAATATGCATGTACATATTTTTGCCTATGTCTGTGCAATAAAAACACACAGAGAGTAAGGAGGCAAAAGCTTCTCAAACTTCGTTTGGCATACTTACAATCCACCTGCCATTAAAAGATTATAAAGATGATTCAGAGATGGCAGAGCAGTCATGAATCACCATACTGATTGTTCATTTTATTCCCCATAGTTAAGACACAACTTTCAGTCAGTTGATTTCTTTTTTAATTTACTTTTAAAAGAAATAGTAGGTACTTGATTGATGGGACATTTGCAGAGCTGCTGCCCGGAAAGGGATAAATGCACTTCTGAACCATAAGTGGGTAACATCAAAATCATGAAAACCACCAGGAAGCATTTGCATTTTGTTCCCAAAATAATGCTCGATAGCCATTTAAAAGATGATAAAGTATATTGCAATAAGCAAGAACACAACAACAATAACCACATACCCAGTGGAATCCCACAAGTGGAGTCTGGGGAGGGTAGAATGTACACAGACCTTACCACTACCTCATAGAAGTAGAGAGGTTATTTCCTGGAAACCCTCGTCTTAAAAACCCATAAGCAGAATAAACTAGATATGACAAAAAGGAAAGGAAAGGGAAGGGAACAGAAAGAGTGACTAATAATGAAAAGCATATGACAGTATGCAAATACGATAAACTAACACATATACAACAGATAATGACAACACATGATAAAAATACAACTACTCCTGCTACCCTACTATACCCCACGGCCAGACATCCACCTAACCTTACCAACCAATGAGCCTGCTACTCTAATTTGCGTCCTCCACTCCTTTCTATCTAAGGTCATATCTTGTCTGATCACCTTCCTCCGATGCTTCTTCGGTCTACCTCTACCCCTCCGTGTAACTCCCAAAACCAACCTCTCGCACCTCCTAACAGGAGCATCGGCACTCCTCTACACATGTCCAAACCATCGCAGTCTCACTTCTCTCATCTTATCACTCCTGGTGTGACCACACATCCATCTTAACATACCCAGAAAAACAGAGAATATCGTAGTACAACACTTGGACTGTTGCATATCTTGGTAAATGAAAAAACAAATAAATATTACAACATATTAGTAAGGGGGAAATGCAACACCTTCAAAGGCAGAAAACAGAAGATGGTCGATAGAATAAATAATGAAGTGTAAATTCATCCTTCCACTGCACACAGTAAAGAGTTATGAACTATTTGACTTTTAGAAGTTAATCTATTAGATGTTTTCTTAGCCTTTCTTTGTTTTCCTTTTTCAGCTTGGGGTGAGGGGCTCTATTTAGTGTTCCCAACACATGAAACTGCCTGGGAAGCAGAACCATGGGAGATCTATCCATCTCATTTCATGCCCATAGATATAAGAGACTCCCCCTCGGTTCCAGGAATTTCTAGGTCGTTGTAAACTATTCCAGAGTTCTTTTTTTTGGCAGCCATGATGTCTGGACTAACTTGCAAAGACCTCGATTAATTCCACGGTGTACCCACCAACAATAGGCACCAACAATAGGTACCAGGAAACTTTGTCAATTAAAGCTAGATTGGTGAGAAGAAATCATCTAGGAGATTTGAACCTGAGAGGGTTCTCAACCCACTTCATTGATCACTAGCCACATCCTTGGTTTCTAAATTCTGCTTATTCCAGACTTCTTCTAGAATTTATTTTTTTTAATCTTCACAAATTGAAAGATCCGATCAGATATTCATAATATAGTAGTGGTAGTAGTAGTAATACTATACCGCTAGTTCTATACCGAGTGGACTCCCACAAAGTGGGGTTTGGGGAGGGTAGAGTGTATACAGACCTTATCACTACCTCGTGGAGGTAGAGAGATTGTTTTCAAAAAACTCTCGGCTCAAGTGTATCAAACCCAAGTAAAAGAAGAAGAAAATAATAGTGAAAGCATAGCGGCTAAAAAGAAAAGCAATGAAAGTCTACCAGAAAAACAATAACAACCGCAAAATAATGTGATAATCGAAAAAACAATAACAAGATCTGAAATCATGGGCACCATAATCCAACGTCTTCACCATTTGACTTATTTTTTTGGGTTTTCGGAGTGTCCAATACCCACATTGGAGCCTGATTAATCCAAATTAGCATTGCATAAAACCCATTCCAGGGAAGGTTTAACATTTAATTTCAGAATTTATGGTACAAATAATACAAGCACAAGCTCCCGAATCCCGCTATGCACGGGGTTCGGGGTTCGGGGTTCAGGGAAGAACCAGACCACAAGGGTCTATTTTGCATAGCCTTACCATGCATCTCTACGAGATGTTGCTTCCACAACTCAAACTTGAACCCATGACCTCCATGTTACATGACAACAACTTTACCAATTATACCAAGCTTCTCCTTCTTTTTAGCACACAAACACTTCCCATTATCAAAAATTCCAAATTTAGCGTTCACATGACTTTCATAACCCTACAATATAGGATCTATTGTAAGTCAGTTTCAATTGTATAAGTTCCACTAGTTATTGATAAAAGTGTGATGATTGATGACTGATTACTTCCTCATCCCACATCAATCATCAGTTCACTTATCTTCCATTAAACTACCTAGTAGTCAGACTATATTGCTTGTGAGACTCCAGTTCCTAACAATGGTGTCAAACCTCATCATGGGTCTTTAGAAATATATTTCCTGACTTAGCAACAAAGACATCTGTGCAGCACTCATGCAACTGGAAGATCCTCACTTGCCTTATGGAACTAGTGATGGCAAATGGGCAGCTTAGGTTGAATTTGGGCCAATATTATCCAATGCAAAAAACTTTAAGGTTCGTTTGGACTATAAGCGCAAAATGCAACTAAAGTGTGGACTTTAATGAAAAAATGTCCAAGGGGAGAAACACCACAAATATATATATTCTTAGTCCAAGAGTAATATTTTTAAACATGAATGACAAATATATGAGCAACGAAATTGAATAAATAAACGAAAAAGTGAAATCTCAATTGTTTAATGACGCCTCTTCAAAAAAGGCTTGTTGACAAGGAAAAGTATGCCTTAAAACCTGGGTGACAACAACACATTTTAAGCCTTGTTCAGGGCTTAAATGTGCCTTTGACAACATTGATTTGGGCGGGTTGAAAACCAACTGAACAAACATGGACAAAATCCAACTCACAGGTTAGGTAGTTAAGGGGGTTCAAAATTGAATAACCTATAATATATAGATCTTAGAAAAGAAAGTTGATTAAGAAATTTTCACTACAAATGATTATAGCCTCTTCCAAGAAAAATGACAGAGTTAAAAACAAACCGACAAAATAAAAGACTCGACATAGTTTTGTTCAACTTTTTCCAGCAGATATATTAGATAAATGGATTAATCTTAATTTTAAATGGCTCAAGTGAATTCATGGGGGTTTTGTTCTAATTTTCTTTTAGGTAATCGATTAGCACATTATTGTTTGGGTCCTATTTAATGGAATGACAATTAATGGAATGGCAATGTGAATCTCATTTTCTAATATTTCACTTCATCTGATTTCTTTGATCATTACCTTAAATCAGTTGCTATTTTGTTATATCTTATAACTTCTTCGTCAAATTTCTATTTGTTTGTTTGTCTTGTAGAATTTACATTGCTCTTACCCTTCGGGGTGGCCCAGTGGTTTGGGCCTAGGACTTCCATGTTGGAGGTCTCAAGTTCAAAATCCCTTGCCAGCGAAAGCAAGGGATGCATTCTGGTCGAAGTCGTCGCACTAGGTTTGCCTAATGGGGGTTACTCCTGTATGGTTTGCGAGCTATTGCATAGAAGCGGGGTTTTATATTATCTTTCTTTCTATCCTTGTAATGCAAAGATTAGAATAAAATAATTGATAAACTAAATGAAAAAGCTTAAGTATCAAAAATGTATCTCAAGGTATCTAAAAAGAAAAATTATGGATAAAAGAAAAATCAAAGCAATGAGGCATGAGCAATTCAGAAACTGTTCCAACTAATACTTCGGGGTAGCCCAGTGGTTTGGACTTGAGACTTCCATATTGGAGGCCTCCAGTTCGAAACCCCTTGCAAGCAAAAGCAAGGAATTTGCCTTCTGAGTCGAGCTCCCACCTACGGGTTACCTCACCTGTGTGAGGTGTGCGAACTAATGCACGAACCGGGTTTAATCTTGTGCACACAAAGGGTAGCAGATCCGGCTTTCCTTGTCATCAAAAAAAAAAAAGAAAGGAAATTGTTCCACCCAGTGCTGCACTTGAAGTCTCCGCACAAATCAAACTCCAGCAGAACTTGAAAACCTTCACTACCGGAGATCTGAGAGCAAAATTCTGATGGTTCCTGATCCATTTTACTACGGAATGAAAATGGATTTGCCCATTTTTTAAATGGGCCGGTCAAATATGGATTGATCATAGGGGTTCCGCGGGTCAAACAAATTTAATTTAAAATTGCCGCCACTACCGTTAGAAAACTAAGCACGGTATAGACACAAAGTAACATACAAAAGCAAACATAATGTGCAATTATTTCACACATTTAACTCACATTAATTGATAATATTCTTCTATTTTTACCACGCTTCTCCGAAAATTCCATCTAAAAGAAATGAACCTTGCACCCAAGTGTGTCCCCTAACGGTCAATTAAGTGGATTGAACACGATAAAGTCTCCGTTTCAAATCTAACAAACACAAAACACTAGATGATTTCTTTCCATTTGTGCTAGCCTTGGTGAACAACATCACCTGCTAGTTGTTGCTAGTGGCCCGAACATCACGGTTATCAACAAATAATATCAACCTTCCAAAGTTATTTTTTCCCAGTTCAGTGATACACAAAAAAGAACTCAAACTCAATAACACCTCAATCCCAAATTAGTTGTTTTTCAACAAAATGAAATGAATCCTAATCCATTCCACTCAATTCTTCAAAATTTCAAAACATCGTGATTTTCTTCAATCAAAGACCTCAATACTTGTGAATCTCACATAATTATAGAGTTCAAAATACATAAAATAAATTCCAAAAAAATTCAAGTAAACTGGAGTACCTGAAGAATGAATTGCTCCGGAGTTGCCATAACCGACTCCGGCAAAGAATCAGTCTCCATTCTGAAAACAAATCCAATCCAATCGGCGCAATTACAGTCCCCAATTTTCACGATTATTGTTCCCCAGTGTCGGTCTTACACCATCAAACAATCAAAATTATACGAAATTCTGAAACCCTAGTTGTTTTGTATGAGCATAAGATCCTTGAATTGCTGTTTAAGAGTACATTTTGTAGCATTGTACAAATGAAATTTCTTTGATGGATTTTAGAAATGCCAATAGATTCATACGTTAGTATTTATCTTATGTTGCATTTTATATTATATGATGTGCTTAATTATATACTTGGCACCTTTTGCTTTCCAAAAATTATTTTTTAAAATTAAAGATATATATATCGATAAATAATCCACCATCTACTAATCATATACTTTAATATGCGATCTCAACACTTTTTTATTTAAATTTGTATCCTTGAAAATTTAAAGTAGTGGCATTTTTGATTTAATCAACTCTCTCTAATGTTCTTCTGCATAGCTTTTTCTACATGGATACTTACTACATCGAACCTCTCACATCCCCTCATTAGAGTGTATGTGCATATCTACTTCATGTCTCAAAATCATCTTAATCTTATTTTCTCGTCTTTAAACACTTTTTTTTAATCTAAATTCATGTCCTTGAAAATCTAAAGTAGTAGCATGTCATGTTTAATCAACTCTCTCCAATGCTCTTTCGGCATACCTCTTCCTACATGCATGTTTACTACATCAAACCTCTCGCATCTCCTCATTAGAGTGTATGTGCATATCTGTTTCACATCTTCAAGTCGTCATAATCTTATTTTTCTCGTCTTTGAACACTTTTTTAATCTAAATTCATGTCCTTGAAAATTTGAAGTAGTGGCATATCTTGTTTAATCAACTTTCAACGATGCTCTTTCGACATACCTCTACCTCTCCTCGTGTCCGCTACATCAAATCTCTTGCATTTCCTCATTAGAGTGTATGTGTATATCTGCTTCACATGTCCAAGCCACCTTAATATTATTTTTCTCGTCTTGCTTACTACGGAGGTCACTCTTATTTTATTTTGAATAACTTATATCATATATGATGAAAAATACACAACTCTCAGCAACAAAAAGAATTATGATAAATATTTTGGTAAGGAAGGAGTAAAAAATTACCCCATCTAAAATTGAAAATATTTTGTACATATTTCTAAAAAAGCTTAAAATAAATTTTTATCTTTGAATTTAGACTCAAAGTCGTCATATTCTTTTATATGAAACATTAATAGGCCTCCACATTTATAACATTAGCGTAATTTTTATCCACCTTTAAACTTTTAACTTTTTCCTTTCTTTTGATTTTATGATCGATAGGTTCATCACGTTAAATTTCACGTGCATTAAATACATAATTTTCTTTCCCTACAAAAGTAGCCTACAATAAATTGATATAGTTCAAAAAAATAAAGATATATTTGGTTCAAACTTTTTTTTTCATGAAATTATTATTTCTACTGAGCATAAAGAAAAAGGAGAGAATATTTTATAGATTTGAAATATGACAAAATAGGACAATAATTGAGAGGGGTACAAAAGTGCAGTATTATTATAAACGTGGAGAATTATTAGCATTCAGTGCGTGCTTGGCAGGAAGAAAAATATTTTTCAAAAATATGTTTTAATTTTTTTATATTTGATTAATTTAAATTTTTTTTAAAAAAATTAAATTAATTTATTTTTTTCAAATTTAAAGAAAATAACTTCTTTTTAAAATTAAAGGAAAATATTTTTTAAAGTTCTTATCCAATTTCAAATTAATTTATTTCTATTCCATCCGTATCACAATTTCCTTCCAAAAAATAAAAATTATTTTTAAAAAAAATGATTATTTTGGATTTTAATTTACTCTCTCCATCTCATTTTATATTGCATCCTTTGACTTAGCACGGTGTTTAAGAAAAAAAGGAAGACTTTTAAAACTTGTGTTCTAAGATAATTTTTAGATATTTATGTGGTTGAGAATCATTTCATTAAGAAAAAAAAAGGAAATTTTAAATGTAAATTATTTTCGATATTCTTTTTGGAATGGACCAAAAAGAAAAAAGTGACACATAAAATCGGACAGAGAAAGTATTATTTTTCTTTGAGACATTACCTGCTTACCTTTATCAGTTTTTTTTAAACCACTTTTATTAAGTAAAAATATTTTATTCATAAACTTAATAAATAAATATTTATGCTATTGGTCTCCTCTCTTCCAAAAAAGGGAGACTCTTCTATTTGAGCTCTATGTAAAATATAAGGAGGTGGAGTGAAAAAGGAGAAATTTCACATATATATATATAAATAGCTCGTATTTTATTTATATAAAAAATAGCTCCAAATTAGTAAAATTATACAATTATGACAATTAAATTTAAGCCTATAATATTTATCAGACTGCAATCAAGGTATGAAAAGATAGCTAAACTTTTTTTTGTTTGGTTTCGCATTAAATATTCAGTACTTACATTCAAGCTTGACTAATTCAGATTCACGTCAGAAAGTCTCATATTGGGAGGTAAAACACTCTCTAACAAACGCGACTTTGTCTATGAAAAGATAGCTATTTTTTTCTTTCGTTTCTCATTCAATATCCGAGACCCACCTTAAAAGCTGACTAATCCAAATTCGTATCAAAAAGTCTGATATTGTGAGGTATTACACTCTCTAACAAACACAACTTTGTACCCTCAAAGGTTATGTACCTTCAAATCCAAAACTTTGATTAAGGATAAAAGAATACTTGTCACACCACCATAACTACTTTTACCAGTAACAACTCAAACTTTCGATTAGAGAATCTCCACTTCCAAAAATTCACATGGAAGTGGAAAATAAATGGAAGAACCAAAGGGAGCTCCTGCAATCCAATCCAATTGGCTTATTGAAAAATGACCTTGTTCTTTAGAAGATCTATCTAGTGTCTGGTATTTGCACGGTTCCACTCAAAGTATACTAGCATTGGATTGAAATATAAGCTCTTCCTCTACTCTTCTATTTCCTCTACTTCACAAAACAGCACAAGAGATTGAATAAGCAAATATTAATAGATGTTACTTCTGAAAGATATAAGCACATTATGTTGTCACAAAGTTGCAACAAATCCTTTGGAGATACCAAAAATACAAATTGATGGCTACTATAGAATTATCATATCATGCATAATCGAAAACATAGAAAACCAAATAGAAGGTTGTGATCAAACAAAAAGTTCGCAGTAAGAAAAGTTGTAGCAATTTGAAAGAACCGTCTTAGGCGAGGCAAGGAAACATAACAGAATTCTTGGCTTAGCTTGCAGCTTTGCTCTAGCGACCGCCATTAGGTTCTGCAAGTCTTGATTGACATCCCATCTGCTCGAGAAACTTAGCAAGGCGCATGTGTTTGGAAGCCCATTGCTCAGCCAGTTTCTGCTCTTTTGCTTCTGCATCCCTCCTCAAGCCAGCTAGTTGCTCCTTGTATTCTGCTTCAATTCTGTCTAGTGTTGCTTTCTGTTCTTCTCTCAGAGCTTTCATTTTTGCTTCGATTTCCTCCATTTTCTCCCTGACTTTGCTTGCTTTCTCTGATTCTAGTTGTAATTCCACCCTCCTTAGCCTCCATGCTGCTTCCTTCTTATGTGCAGTCCAAGTACGATGACCTTCGTCTAGTTCCTTGCAGCATTCCGCAAGTTCAGTGATAAATGGATTGTCTCCACAAGGAGGAGCAACCCCATGATGTGGAAAACTGCTCAAGATGAGAGGTGCATTTTCAGGTCCTCTATCTGTTTGTAGCCACGGAATGCCAGGCGCAGGCGTAGGCGTAGGTGGCACTGTTGACGGAGAGAGACTTAAAGTCACAGATGGAGATGATGATCTGACAGTTGAAGGGGCAGTTGAATTAGAAAGCCACGGAGGAAGAAGAGTCTGTTGCAAAGGAGTAGGTGCATCAGCGTGGAGGAAACCTCCATTAGAAGTAGCCATAAGTAAACCTGGGACGCTCCGCTCTTTCACAATCTTCTCTGCAAAGGTTTCGAGAATGTGATCGTACTTTCCCTCGTCTACTGGATCAACAACCTTATTGTTTTCTTTCTGCTCTCTCTGTTGCTTCTCTTTGAATACTTCCCACCACTTTCCTAATCTTTTAGCAGTTCGACCTGGTACTTCAGCTGCTATTTTCTTCCATTTGTTACCGTGTTTGGCTTGTAGTTGGATAACAAGACGCTGCTCCTCTTCAGTGAGTGATCCTTTTTTAATACCTGGTTTGAGGTAGTTTTTCCACCTTTCTAAACAAGACTTTGCGTCCCTGTTAAGAGGTGTGTTCATACGCTGTGATACAAGGTGCCATTCTTTTGGTCCATACTGTCTCACGTATGCTCGCAACAAAGCATCCTCTTCAGCTCGCCACCGTTGCCTCTCCCTCATTTCCAGGTGTAAACACCAGTTTCCATCGTCCCAAACTCCTCATAATTTACCTGAAAGAACATTTAACAAGAGTTTACTTTCACACAAAACGAATCAGAACCATATCTTGTACACACTGTTGATCACGAACAAATTCCGCTACATCCAAGTGCATCACATTCAACGTAGCTACTAGCATAATGTAGAAATAATATATTAATTTGTAGGAAAAGTCATTACGGCACCATTTAATAGATACCATCGCAGAAACAAAGCATCATACAATGGCACTTAAACAAAGGGAACTCGGACAATGTTCCATTACTCAAGACTTTTCCATGACAAGAATGCAACTGATTGCTAATATACAAAACTCAAACTGGAAAGACCTCAAGAAAATATCAAAAACGGAATAGATCAATGAGAATAAAAGATATGGTTATTTTAAACACAGTAAGTAGAAAATACTCAAATTCACTAAATAATGCATACACTGAGCAAGCTATTAGGGTATCCCGTTACTACCCAACCACGAAATAAATGGAAGCAAAAAAACAAAGATGAAAATACAACTGGTATTATACTAGTCATAATAATGTGAGTGAACAGGTATTTCCACTAGTCGTCGCAAAGCAACGCATCATAATCTTGGTGGACTGTACGCTATAATAAGTGTTCCAAATGATCAGTGAATATTGAGATTCAGCACATCAAATATGCAGTGTCTTAACATTCGTGATAGTTCAGAAGTTGAAAATAAAGAAGGCAGCCAATAAAAAATAATCCCTTTAATCCCAATATATGTGATGCTATTTCATTTTTAGTCCGTCCAGAAAAGGAATGACATTAAGATATTGAATTAATAATAAATTAAATATAGAGAAGACAGTAAAGAAAACACAAAAGAGGAAGTGTATGCACCCAAGAAGACTGGTAGAAGCATGCTTACATAAATCATTTGATGCAGTATGAATTACCATGTACCAGCATACTTCGTATGATTGCAAAGATCACAAATATTCGACAACCTCCAATCTGCACATGGCTACAGTATGCAGATCAATATCCCCCTTGACCAACACTGAATTACAAGATTTTTGTAGGCACATACAATACACATTAAGGAGTTCATAAAGAAACTCAGTGGAATATGTCGATACAAGTTAAATAACATCCTTCTTCCTAGATTACTTAAACTCATGTTCATTTAGCTCAATTGCAATAACCCTTTGAAGGAATGAAGTTTTCATGGCCAAATATATTTACAGGAGACTACAACAACATAACCAATGTAGTCCCACAAGTGAGATCTCGAGAGGGTACGATATACATAGACATTAGAAGATACGAAAGGAAAACAAAATAACAAAATAGCAAGATGCAAAGCAAGTGAACGGCAGGTAGTACCACCCTGAGACTAACCACCAAAATTCAGTGACCCATATCTTCAATATACTAAAGAGTCATTTGGTGTGAGGTACAAGAAATAGCACTCCTAAGATTAAATATAGGATTATTTTAGCATGCGTTTGGTTGAAGGAAACAGGTAACCATGAGATTATTTATCCAACCATTTATACCATTTTGATGAGATAAGTTATCCCTTTTACATGATAGGGTAACTTATACCATATGCATGGTGGGATAACTAATCCCGAGATAACTTAACCTGATAACATACTCCCAACCAAACAATCCCTAAAGTTGAATGAAAAACCTAGCCAAAAGTGGGAAAAGACAATAGAAATGGGAGCAGTTTATGCAAAATTTAGTTAGGTAGATATAAAGAAAATGTAGTGATATCACATAGAAACATCAAGACCAACAATGGACAAACAACCTAGATTAAGATCTGAGTTGAGAACAGACATGGGAGAGATTTCAAGATTGTCCTTGTTTGAGATTAAGGAGAGGATTAGTAACAATAGTTGTTATACTTGAAGCCAGATTGAGCAAAGTGGCAAAGAGACGATGGATATGCAGTGCATTAGAGCCAAAAAGATAGATTCTCCAACTTCTCCATACATAGCATAAAAGCCATACATGTAAATGCAAGAACAAAAAGACAATTCAGTAAGAAAGACAAGCATCTTTAGAAGAGTTTCTAACAAACAAGACCAGACTGGGAAAAGACCATACACAACAAAGTAGGAAGCCGTCCATCATATCAGTTTGATCAATAACCAAAAAGAGGACAAAACTTGAAGAATGTTACAAGAATCTATAAAGAAGCTCAATTCTTACTTAGAGCCATTAGATCTTTTTTTTCCCCAAGAAGATGAGCAAAAGGGTAAAGATGTAGAAACCAGATTGTGTAAAATGGAAATGCAGAGACCAATACAGCAAAAAGATAGATTCTTCATCTCCACCAGATATAGTCATTAATGAGAAATGTTTGTTAGAACAAGAAGAAATAATTCATTTCTTCAAAAAAAGCAAGCAACTTTAGTTTTCCTACAATAGAACACATAATAAAGTTGGAAAAACACCCATCAAATCATTTTGATTACAGAACCAAAAAAGGAGACACCTTTAAGAGATTTACAAACGAACTTACAAGAAACCACTTAGGCATCCATGTTCTTAGCTAGACCTATATGATCTTTTTGGATGCTTTTAAAGAAAATATGAGCAAATAGAGAAAAGATGCAGTGACCAAATTGTGCAAATGTAGAGACAACTAGGCAAAAAGACAGATTCTTTATGTCTACCACATGTACCTATACATGTAAATGCTTATTAAAACAAAAGAAAAAACTCAATTCATGTGAAAAAAGCAAGCAACTTTATCAGAATTTCCCCAACAGAAGATACCAACAAAGTTGGAAAAATACCCATCAAATCATTTTGATCACAAAACCAAAAAAGAAGACAACTTCAAGACATTTACACTTCCAAGAAACCACATAAAGCATCCCAGTTCTTAACTCGACCCATTTGTTCTTTTTTTAAAAAAAAATTTCAAGAAAATATGAGCAAATATAGAAAAGATGCAGTGACTAGATTGTACAAAATGGGAGAGAAAAAATGGCAATGCAGAAACCACTATAGATTCTTTTAGAACAGGAAGACACAATTCAGTGGAAAATAAAAAACAAGCAACTTTATAAGAATTTCCCACACCAGAACTGGAAAAACAAATACCCATCAAATCATATTGATTACAGAACCAAAAAAGGAGACAACTTTAAGAGTTTACAAAAAGAAATCTCTTAGGCATCCCAGTTCTTAGCTCAACCCACATGATCTTTTTTGTTGTTTTTCAAGAAAACATAAGCAAAATGAGTAAAGACGCAGAGACTGTGGAAAATGGGAGAGAAAAAATGACAATGCAGAGACCACTACAGCAAAAAGATAGATTCTTTATCTTTATCTTCACAAGTAAATGCTTGTTCTAACAAGGAAACACAATTCACTTAAAACAACAAAAGCAAGCAACTTTATATGAATTTCCCACAACAGAGGAGACAACTTACAAGAAACAAGTTAATCATCCCAGTTTTTAGCTCGACCCATATAATCTTTTTTGTTGAATTTCAAGAAAATATGATGGGAAAAAGAGATAAGATTGAAGGAGAGAATGTGTTGGTTTTAGCAAAGAGAAGATGAGGAAGAAGAAAGATGAAAGAAAGAAGTAGGGAAAATGCAGGGTAATAAGAGAGAAAAGGTATGGCCCTCCCTGCATGTGAAAAGTGACGTGTATAGAGAATGTGATGACGAAGACGGCAATGGCGTCTTTAACCAGAAACGTTATTTGTACACACGCACTATTATGCAGCTAGTATTGTACATCTTCTTGAGGGTAAAGTTCAAAAAGTATAGAGTAAAAATACAAAAAGATGAAGAAAGAGCACTTGTTTTCTTATTGAGATAATGGTAAAATCACATTTTGGATTATCAGTTATTTTTAGGTCGTCTTCGGCAGGAATACAATAAGAAGAATGTATGTAATACATCTTTGTAGTCAAATTCATTTTTGAAAGTTTTTTATTATATTGAACTTATTTTTTATTTTCTTTATATTTTTTTTTATTTTAAATTAATTAAATTTTTATAACTTTTTTTAATATTAAAAATAATTAAATTATTTAAAGTTGAAAAAGAATATTTAAAAAAATTATATTTACCTTTTTATTTATTTATTAAAGTTTTATATTTTCTAACAAATAAATTACACTATTGATTTTACAAAGAGCAATACTAGAAAGTATGATATAAATTTTATCTTTAAATATATTTTTTAATATATGTGTATTATCTCACAAATTCAATTAATATGGAATAAAATGAGTATCATTTTAGATTGCACTATCTTCATTCTGGCTCAGTTTAAAAAGAATAGCACCTATCTTATTTTATGTGATATTATTTTTTTAATTTGTTTAAAAAGAATGTTATATTATTTTAATAAAAAATATTTTAACTT
>JAOTQJ010000111.1:4422107-4461279 GCA_025642045.1 Solanum sejunctum
GGGTGGGGGGGGGGGGGTGGTTCAATTTGTGTAACTTGTTTAATGCAACTTAGAATAATGGCAAATGTTACTAATTATTTATAATAATATGTACCAAAAAAATGTTAATTAATTAAGTGTACCTATAATGCGGTATTTTCACGTTTGTTAATTAACACTTCATTATATAGTATTTACTTAAAAAAGAAGCCACAATATTGTATTTCTTGTGCTAATTCCATGTATTTACTATAAAAGAAAACTACAATATCTTTCTTGTAATTATTTTAATTCTTCTTAATTCAATCGAACACAATAATTATTAACTAACTTATTTCTCAAGAGTATTATTTGTACTATATAAAAACAGTTAGAAGCAGACAATTGTTCACTGATATGCTTTTGTCTTTAAAAAATTAGTATTTTTTGGATTCAATCAGCTTATCTTACTTTTCTCTTTGTTGTTATATAATTAAAAATTACGTAAATGTAAATCTATTATAAATTACAGCAATTAACAACTTAAAATATTCATAAAATACATAAATTAAAGGAATTATACACATCTCATACTATTAAAAGCTAATTACATCTTATCCCTACTCTTTGCCAAATTATAGAATTTCTTAAATTTGATTGAATCTGCATACATCATCTGCATCTTGATATATCACGTAAAGTTTACATGAAGTATCCAACCGATGCATCACGTAAAATGATGTATTCAATGTCATGATACAACAACAAAAATAACAACAAGATATTCAGTGAAATCCCACAAGTGAGGTCTGGGAAGGGTATAAATATACACAGGCCTTGTCACTACCTCATAGAGATAGAGAGGTTGTTTCCGAAAAACCCTCGTCTAAATTCAATGTCCTGATACATTACATAAATTATGTCCGGTGAATACATTGCATAAAGTGATACATCCAACGTCCCGGTATATCGCATATAATGAATGATATATCAGAAAATAGAAGAGAATAAAAATTTTAATAATTTTTTTAAATGATAGAAAATTTTAAAAAATATGATAAACAAACTATATATTTAGATAATTTTTTTCCTAAATTAAATTATATTTATGTGGTGTGTACATGCAAACAAAATCTAAAATGGTGTGAAAAATACAATTTTTTTAATTTGATGTAGCTGCCCATGACCAACCAAATCTAGGAAATCTGCCAGATCATCATAAAATGTTTAAAACCAAATATTTTACAGCAACCCCAAAAATCTTATAAGAAGCCAATGTATGGCAATACATGTGAATTTGTCACCAAGATAAACCACACATTGGTACCTACCTACCATTAAAACTATCAACTGTAAATTATATTCTAAAAAGTTTTATTTATTTATCAGAATCGCAGTAACTCAGTTTATTGATTATCTAAATACTTGTTTGATTAGAGTTTAGTTCTTTGTTTTGTAATTTTCTTTTTTATTCTGAGTCGCAATCGTATCTTTGAAATATATCTAGAGTGTGAAATATTGATTCAAATTTTTGAATAGCTGATTTGGAGATGAATTATTAATGTAAATGTTAAATTTTGTATGAATAATACTTATTTTTGTCATATTTGATAGTAGTGGTGGAAACCAGAATTTTTTGTAAGGGAATTCAAAATTTTAAGAAGTAGACATATGAACTAATAGAAGAGAGCTCGACATTTATTATATATAGATAAAAAAATATTTTTATAATATATAAATAGTATATTTTTTATCGAAGAGGATTCAAATGAACCCTCTAACACCTATGTGGCTCCGTCAATATTTGATAATTGATTAGAAAGTCAATATGGTATATAATTTGCAATTAAGAAATTTACATAATTAATATATATATATGTTTAGGATATAGAGGAATCTATGTGTAATTTTAGGTAGATTAGAAGGTGAAATAAATAGTAACGATGAATAACTAATCCTCATATAAAATAAATTATATATTTCATTATAACTAATTTATATATTATTAATATCTGTATAGTTAACTAATAAGTTCTTAACACTCCACCTATTGTATTTTTCTTTTGACTTGAGGTTCAAAATTTGATATTTGCTATCATAAAAATTATTTTTATAAGTTATGCTATTTTATAAATCCTACCCTACCAATAAGGGTTGTGATGACATGATAAGTATTTCTTCATTCTTAATTAGAGTTTTTAAATTTGAATCTATTTGAGTATGAAGTCGCGTTTATTAGGAATCGCTTTATCTCTCAATATGAAACTTTTTGATGCAAATTCAAATTTAATTGAATTTTAATATAGATATGAGATTGATATCGGGTGGAAGAAAAAAAGCCTACCCCACCCCTAAAACTAGCCCAATCCTAGTGACCATGTACACGTGTAGACATGTGAACTATATACCAACTCTTTTAGCTGACCAAGAATTTATTAGCCGCGGTGCCCTTTATTCATAAATCACTCCTACTGTCAGCCCAATTTATGGTGGCTCACTACAAACACGAAGCGATATTCAGAATTCCGAGAGAATAAGTGTATTATTATAAAAAATTAAATTATTAATTTAATTTTTAAATTTTTATTATTAAATTTATTAAATTTTTTAATTTTAATTAAAAAGATGCACTCAATTATTATTTTATTATATAGTATATTAAATATAGGTTTACATATTAAAATTTAAATATTTTTTTATAAGATATAATACTAGTATATACTCATAATTTATGAATAGAAATATAGATTCAGATGAATTCGATATACTCACGTTCGTCACATTACTTAGAAAGAATACAAGTTTATATAAATTTAATAATTTTTATTTAAATTAATTAAGTATATATATATATTAAATAAATTTAATTATTAATAAAGTTAATTTTAAAAAATAATTTTTTAGATTCGCCGGGAAAATCAAACACTAAAAATAGAAAGTGAAAAAACTCGTCATATAGCCTTCAATTACCTTAGACTTATCCACAAATAACAATATGGATGCTATATACACACACTTTTAGGAAGAGGATAAAAGATTCCGCAAAATTAATCTGGTTAAAGTTATACATATATTAATAATATAAAAAAAAAATTTATAATAAATTTTGCATAATTGTTTTATATAAATATTAGTTATACAAGATTTAGTTATTTTGCATAATTATGCAACTTTCGACGCTCCTCATGGGTCATCTGAAAACAACCGCTTTATGTTTCTAAACATAGGGGTTAGGCTGTGTACATCCGACCCCCCCTCACCCTGCAATGAGCGGGAGCCTTTTGAGGCACTGGGGTATGTTGTTGTTGTTATTGTTGTATTAGTTATACAAGATTTAGTTATTTATGTATTAGTTGTTTCACTATTAATTTTTACATTAAAAAATCGTTAAAAAATATCACCTTATTATAATTAGAAATATTTTAATTCTAAAATTTCTATTTTATGCCTAATGAAATGATTTACAACTATATAATATAGTTTCAAAAGTTCTTTTCTTCCTTAAACACTATACCAAGTCAAACGTGCCACATAAAATGGAATAAAAAAGAATGATAAAGAGATCGATTAAATTTTTTTTCTTAAATACATAAATTTTCTCATAATCTGTACATATATTAGTTATGCAGGTTTCGTATTAATTGCTAATGAAACACTAAACCTACTAGGTGATCAACAATCTGAATTAGTATCGAAAAATCTCATCTTAAGATTAAAACATTTCTTATTAAAGCGATTTCATACTCTTATGGTTCAAACTTAGACCTGTGATTAACAATGAAGAAATAAAAGTAATATTGTCATAACTCATTTTCTTTCTCCATTATCTTGATTATTAACTTTAACATTATTAATGCATTGGTTAATAGTTAATTAATACTTCCCAATAAATTATTATTTTAAAAATATATCTTTATATAGAGATAATATATAGAATTTGTTTTTAAAAAGAAAAGTAGTTTTATTACACTAAATACACCTCTAGATTCTTGCTTGCACATTTTCATCTAGCATCTAGCAATGTTTGAAAACTAGTACAAATTTAGACCACCACCACAATAACAACATTATCCCAATGCCTCAACGCTCTCGCCCATTGTGGGGTAAGGGGAGATCGAATATACGCAGTCTGATCTCTATATTTAAAAACATAGCACGACTGTTTCTGAAAGACCACAAAAATATTCAAATTCAAACTTTGAAAACAATTAAAGATTATTAATTACTCAACCAACCACATTGTTTGTCATTACACTCATTGCAACAAAAATTATTTCCTCACATTTATGCTAACTTTTCATTTATTTGAAGGGATTAAAAAAATAAAAACTTGAAAATTTTATTTTTGGATAAAAAGGGTGGGTATACTTCTTCATTAATATGCATCATATCATATAGCAGAACTAAAATTTGCTACCATATGCATATTTCATTAACAATGTGAAATTTATGCATGTTTCGCCAATATAATTAGAGGTCTAAAATATAAACAAATTTTGTATATATATTTATTTTTTTCTAATTTTATGGATGTATTATTATTTGATATTTTTCTTTAATTAAAAATAATTTCTTGAATACCTTTTTTCAGTTATTAATTTTAGGTAAGATTTAACCAATTTAATGTCGAAAAACATTCGTTTACTGAGTCAATTACTATATAAATTGTTAACATAATTGTATAAGTAACATGTTGACAAGCTTTAAGTATAGATAAGAGTTAGAACCATAGAGTATGTCTAATTAGAAAATTCGATAATTTAATATACCCTACTTTAAGTTGTAATACTTAAAAATTTAAGAAAAAATTTTTTAAAAACTTTATTCAACTCTTTTAGACTATTGAAATCATATTTTTGATAGCGTATTACGCGGTAGGTTGACCTTGAAAATGCTACTAGGACCAAAAAATCTATCGCAGTTGCTGATCGGGGCGAGGATAAGCTTGCTTCTTCTCAAACCTATCCCCCCCAAAAATCGACTCCCTAACTTATCAAAGATTCAAAGAAAGTGAATACAAAAGGAGTTTAAATGATAAATAATATGAATGATAGCAAAGAATATAAAATGATAAAACAATATATTCTTGATTTCACACACACATATATAATATACTTTTTATCATAAATAGTTATTTTTTTTTATAAAATAATTAAAACATAATTTGTTATTATTAAAAATTTGAAGGCTTCCCAAGGGCATGTGCCTTAAAGCATGTAAAGAACTAAATTATATGATAGGTATACTCAAATTTCTTCATGGAAAAGTCTCTTGCATGCTACTCTACTAAGATATGCTATAATTGAAATTAGGGAATAACATGCACATTATTAGATTGCTTTATGATATATGTATACTTTTTCCACCACAACTTGATTTATCTCCAACAAAAATGTCTTCTCCTAATTAGTGATAGAGTCAGAAATTTATATAAATACGAACAAAAAATGTATAATTGATCAGATTATATAAATTTGATAGAATCAAGTAATGTTTATCTGAGCTTCGTTTATTTTAAGAAAGAAAGCTACTTGATATACATAAATTCTTAATTTAGAATTAATAATTCAAATTTTGAATACATAAATTTTAAAAATTCTAAACTTGCCTATATATATGAGGGGATTAAAAAGAGAGAGAGGGTAACACCTCGTGAAATAACGAAAATATCCCTAGAATTGACCTTACGCGTAACGTGTCTTCCCTTGCTCCGTTTGCAAATTTGAGATCGAATTTGTAATCAGTGCAAAAAATTGAGTCATAAAATGGTCCGACTCGGCAAAAACTCAAAAAAAAAATCGAATTACTTTTTATCCAAGTGAGCTTAAAACTGTGGAGTTTCCACGACGCGGAATGAAGCCGAACCACACTTTGATTTTTCTCCGAATTTGACAAAAACTGGAAATTCGCAAAAAAAAATATAATAATACACTAGTGCACGTCGCACACTAGTGCAGGAGGAAGCAATTTTTCTTCTTTTAGTGGGAAGGGATAGTTTTGACTTTTTTCACACCCCATATCCTAAATTAATTAGTTTTAAGGTCATTTTAATCAAAAATGTACTTTTACTCATTCATAAGTTCAAGCAAGCAAACCCTCTCAAGAAACTCATGCTCAAGAAAGTCAAGAAACGATAGTAGGGTTTAGGAAATTCTCCAATTCTTCAAGAATTTCTTCCAAGGTATATAAGGTCACTCTAAAATTATTATTTTAGAATATTTTAGAAAGTATAACCTAGTTTCCATCCCAGAAGTCTCAAGTCTTGGTTGAGATTACTTTTGCGAAAATCCTGCAAAGTTTAGTAAATTTCTTTACGTATGCATATATTCTTGATAAATAATGATGATTCTTGATTCTTTAATTGTCATTTAAAGTAGTGACTCCCCATACCCTGGCAAAGTACGAGACAGCTCTGGCAGCATGGGCAAGACGCTATATCACCACGAAACTCATAATGGTGGTTGTCGATTAGAGAAATTCCCCAAGCGAAGAAACTAAGTTTTACTTATAAATTTTCAGCATGTTATTTTCACCATACTAGTCTTATTATTATTGCTAACTCATTTATGATGATGATTATGTCTTCCAAGATATGTTATGATATTTTGATTGGCCATCTTATATACCGTACATTCTACATACTGACATCATTGGGACCTGCATCATTTTATGATGCAAACGCAGGTGACAGAGCTTCTCAGCAGCCGCTTCCTTGAGGACAAGACAACTTCCAGCCATTGGTGAGCCCTCTTCTCAGTCAGAGGGTCTTGAGTGATTGTGGTTCATTTCAGTTTTTATTTTTAGTTCTGACTACTTGGGGCTTGTCCTAGTAGTCCTTTCAGACAGCTTTAGTAGAGGTTCCATAGATCACGAGTCAGTACTTTAGTTTTAGTATATTTCAGATGTTGCTTTTGAATTTTATATTCAGCTTATGCAGATAGTTTCTAAAGTAGCAAGTTGTTTCTATTTAGCCTCTTTTCACTATTGTTAAGTTTTCCGCTGAGTAAGCAGCCACGCCAAGTGTTACGCTTGGGGCCAGAAATAGTTTTCAAGTACCGGTCACGTCCAGGGTGTAGGCTCATAGCGTGACAAACTTGGAGAGAGAGCGATCATAATTGAGAATTTTTTTAAAAAAAATTGTGCAGATTTAATGATTTATATAAAAATTAAAAATTAATCTAATCATATTTGCATGAATATAATGTTTTGCACCAATTAATTCTTAATAAATTAGTATTCACAATTTGTGAGGGTTGTTCTATCTATATAAGAAATTCTTGATTAATAATAACAAAATAAGATAAATAACTTACTTCAGAAATACCCAGAAGTCCGAAGGAAATTCAGTCCAACCTCTCTTTGCACCATTTCTTTTTTAGTCCATTTCAAAAATGTCACTTTTCTATAATCAGAAATAATTTAACTTTTTCTTTTAACTCTAAACGAAAATATTTTAAATTATACAAATATCTAAGAATTATTTTAAATTATAAATTTTAAATATTATTTTTAAAATATTATGCCAACTGAAAAAATACACATAAAATAAAACGGAGCGAATAAAATCATTGAGTTGACCTTCAAAAGGGTTTCGACATTGTATGTGGAAGTTGAGTTGACCTTCAAAGTGTTTTTGACTTTGTAATATAGGATCTAAAATCACATGCAAATGGATGATTTTATCGCTTTAAAGGATTAAAAATACTTATTGTATTTTAAATTATTTATTGTAACTTTTTTTAATAAAAATACTACTTTTAAATTATATATTATTTTTATCGCTCTTCATTTGTCGTTAATAGCCATTATATTTGACAACTACAAATACTTTAATAAATTAAATATTTAATGAAGATGAATTATGTTTTAGATTATAAATGATGGTGAAATAAATAAAAATAATTTTTTATTAATATTATTTTTTAAGAGATGTATAAAAATCAAAATAAAAGGAGCAATAATTAAATTAATCATTACATAGAATTAAATAAGGTGCTTAATATTGCAATTCAATCATTAAACATATCTCAAACTAAAGTTTTCTTGCCACAAGTTGGTGCTACATTAAAATATCTTTTATTGACTTAAAATAAAAGTTTCATTTCTGTCAATTATAAAAATAACATAAAACATTTTACAAGCAAAAAAAGAACTGCATCACCTTTTATATTTTCCTTTTAATTAAATTTCATGTTTGCTTGAAATGTTTAAAATTAAGTGAATAAAATAAAATCATGTCTGTTTACTAAACATATCATTATCATCATCAACAACATACCCCAGTGCCTTGAAAGACTCCTACTTATTGTGAGATAAGGGGAGGTCGAATATACCCATGAGGAGCGTCGAAAGTTGCATTGACTAACTGCTACTTCACAAATGAAAGAAGCACAGACAGTTTAAAGAGTTATTTTGCTTTATTCTATCATACTCCAAAGCCAAAAAATAATTAATTTTTGACTCCATTCGAGATTGATGAAAAATTGTTTACTAAACATAATAATAATATATTCAATATAATTCAACAAGTAGAGTCTGAAAAAAATAATGTATACGCAATTATATTTGTATCTTTCAAAGAAAGAAAACCTGTTTCAGTATATCATCGCCTCGGGTAAACAAATTAAAGCTTAAAAAATTAATATTCTTGATCTTTCATTAATATTATATATCATAATAACATGATAAAAAAATAATAAAAAATCTTATCCAACTTGGTTCTTGACTTAAAACAAAAAGAAGAAAATGTCACAATTTCTTTATTATATTTTTTAAAAAAACTAATTCAGAGAAAATCTAAACATAACATGGGCAGAGCATCCAACTTGTCGATTAACAGCTACATGAAGATTAATCAAAAATGTATATAAAGGAAAAAAGGAAAATCATAGAGAAAAAAATCTTTAAAAAATTATAATATACATTCCTTAAAGAACATGTTTTATTAATTGTGTGTGTATATATAATTAATTAAGGTTAATGTGTTAACTAAGCAAAAGAAGTCCACTTGTTTCATACCACTTTATTCCCAAGATTAAGGAATGTTAATAAGTTTTTGTCTCTTTTTTTATTAAAAAAATTGGAGGTAATGGAAAGGGACCAGATAATAATGTTCACATGGTAAATACTCTTCGTCTTTAATCTTAAACTTATGGGTTCGAATCATCAAGTAAAAACATAAAAAAAAAACTAAAGAAAAAGAGAAAATAACACGCACAAATCAAGAAATAGTCCAAATTGAGACAGAGGAAGGAAAAATAGGGGAATAGTTTACAAAGATGAGGTTTTCTTCTTGATGAGATTGATAGCAATCTTGATGCTAGTGATAATATCAATCGTGACCTCGATACGGAGCTAGAACTGCTAACTAGAATGAATAGGCTAACTATGGATTGAACCTCACAATAGTGTGAAAAATTTAGGTAATTAACCAACTAAACTATTAAAAAATTTTCTCAGTTTTTTTTTTAAGAATTTGAGAAGGGGCATATGCAAAAGGGGGTTATCAGGTTATGTGAATCCATGCTCCCCCACACCCTGACCGAGATCATATATAGTAATATTATATTTACAAAAAAATTATGTAAATATAGATGTATGAATCTACCCTCGAACTCTAGAAGTATATATAATACATGATTGGGTGCACCTCTTTAGATGAAGCTAGAAATTTGACTCCTATATTTATTTTGTTTTATTTTTTCTTTCTAAAATCGTATAACACATTTCTAAGTGGTTATTAGTAGCATTTTGGCATTTTAATTAATATTTTCTCTTTTTGTTTAATTTTTCAAATTTGTCACATTGAAAATTGTTAATTTATTTAGCATTGTAAAAATTTGTATATAATTAAACCAAATGTGTATATTAAAACCAGATAAGAACTAGTTTTAGATCTATAATTTTAAAATTTTAACGATTTTTAATGACAAGAATCTAATTATCAAATCCATCAAATTTATATTTTAAATTTATTTTTTACACATAATAGTGCACCATCCTCTCGAAATCCTGAATACGCCTCTGAATTTAAGTGAGGTTGACTAATATAATTATGCTAGAGTTCATGACCTTATAAGAAGCAATCTTTGCTCACAACTTATTTTCTTAAAGACTTTAACTTATATTAGAACTTTTGCACTATCAAGTTCATCTAAAATTAAGGATTTAACTTAGTAAAAGTAATAATTTAGGATAAGACAAAATTTATTTCTCTTATATAATTTTATGTCAAGAAGGAAACATTGTGATAACCTAAATAATTGAATTGTGAGCATGTGTATATACTCCCAAAAAGGAGACAGCAAATTTCACAGATATATGAAAATTAAATGATCAATATCTTGTACTATAATTTTTTTTTTCTTTTCTCTGAATTACTGTCACTTTTGGCCTTTACACAATTAATTTTTCAAAAATAATTAGGAGTGTGCAAAAATTAAACTGATCGATAAAATTAAAATATAAAAAAATATCATTGATTTATTGTTATTAGGTTAACAAATTTTTAATGATTTTATAAAAAAAATTATCAAGTTATCGATTCAATTTTGATTTTTGGTATTGAGTTATTAGGTAAACTGATAACTCATCAAGATTATAATAATTTATTACTTTATCCCTTCATAGATATTAAATATTTTTAACATCACTTGATACTAAATTGATACTAGTAAATCATGTATTTGCTAATTTTCAATGTGTAACCCTTTTATTGGAAGATAAATTAAAATATGAGATTAAATATTGCATATTATTAAGTTTATGTAATCAATTGATTTGTTTGTTTAATATATCTCATCATATTACATCAAATTGTTAGAGAGATCATATATTTATTTTATAAGTATTTTCTTATTGGGTAAATAAAAAATCAAACCGTTAAGGACAAAAATTAATAAATCAAAAATCGATAAAAAATATCTTATTTATTTATTATTAATTTAGTATATTTAAAAATAAGAAATTAATAAATTAATAATACATAAAATCGAACCGAGTTAATCGATGCATACCTTTAGAAATGACTTCACTTTTTTTTTTCTTTTTTTTTTTTTGGTACAAAAAAGACTTTTCTTGAAGGGGTCTCCTCAAATAAGATGTGAAAATAAGCAACACAGAACATGAATGTGGGGACTAGGAAATAAATAATAATATATATTTATAGTATATCTTATAATTTTCATCTATTATTTAGGTTGAATTGTCGCCATCATATCAATCATATTTTGCATATGATTTATTAGTTATTTGAAGCAAAATTCTAAATGTATATTTATACTGATTTTAGTTTGCTACTATTTTCACACAAGGTACAAAGTTACTTGAATTCCATAAGTTTTTTTTGGATGATTAATTTTTCTCATCAAATTCTTGTTTTTTTATATATCACAATACAAAAATATCAGAATATTCTGTTTGGGATTATGAAGTTTTTATTATGTCTATCATTGTGGAAAGCCATAAAATTCTTCCTTTGGGGATCAATCTTCTTAGTAGTGATCAATTCATTAGATTTTTGGGTTGAAAGTTAGTATAATTCAACTACAATTTACTTTTACTACAAATTCTTAGTAGTGATCAATTCATTACTTTTCATTAGATTTTTGGATTGGAAATGTCATATTCAACTACAAATTACAAATAAAAAATCTCATGCATCAACTAACATATCAACCAAAAATCTCATGGAATAGAAGTAACCTTCTGTAAAACATAACTCTTTATCATGTCAACCTAAAGAGTTCATTAATTAGACACACTCAACTTATGTCAAGTTCAATTATCGATTATTGACTGAATATGAATGTCTATTTCATAAAATACGTCAAGAATAAGAGAAATAAAGTGAACCTGAGAAATACATACCTCTCACCAATACAGATACCATGTAAGTCCTGCCACCAAAGCTTCAGCAAATGAGAAGAAAGATGGTATCAACTCTTAAAGCGGACATTAATGAGTACAAGGGAGAAATACATTTTGAGAAGAAGAAAAAATGAACAGTTCATAGGATTGAACATATAGAATCCATGCATTAATTTTACTAAAGATGGGAAAATATAATGCAAAAAAATGAGAGATACCTCTTTACATTTTCTGGCTGCATGAGGGCAATGAAATACAACAGATTTAGGAGAAATTTTGAACCTTCATACGTTTACATGTAAATTTGTATCCTTTCCCTTTCTTCCTTCTGGCATCACTTGGCTTATATTCATTTAACAAAATAACAATAACTGATACATTGAATTCAATGAATCCCCAATCCCCATACGTGCTCTTAGGCAGAAAGCCAAACTATATTGAAACCTATCCTCAATGAAATTCCGAACATCACTGAACTTCTTGATATGATGCAAGACAAAAAGAGACTTGACTGAAAACTTGTACATACTGACCAAAATCTGTACAGCTCAGTCAAACCTGAACATGGATGGCTAATAATCGAATTCCGCTGTGTAGATATGATCAGAACTTCGAAGAAAAAATGAAGACAACAGCAAGAATCGTTGTTGGCCTTGTGTGGTTGTTATAAACTATTAACTTGCCATTGAGGTGAGAATCATTATAACAGCTTCCTGAGTCCCTCTAACTGACACTGGTTATGAACTCTTTGAAAGCCCAAACTAGAGAGGTGGCATCTAAGCACATGCATAAGGAACAATTCCGTTAACTGATGAAATGAAATGTTAGGAATACTCATCTCCATCATAAGCTCTCCGGTCTATGAACAAAAATATCCTATACCGCCTCAACCTCCTTAAGAGAGAGAATATCATCACGTGGATGAGCTTCTTCAACTTGCACATCTACTTCATCACCAATTTGTACACCAATAGACACCCACGAAGAAGCTTCAATTCCAATCTGCAACAGGTTCAAACTAGATAATAGCGAAAACCAGCAAGAAAGAAAAGAGCAACCACCAGAAAGTATTTATCACTAGGAAAACCATGTTAATATCTTTTGACCATACTATACTGGATACTGGTATGTGTCTCAGAGAAAGAGAGAGGGAACAAATTGATACTCTAAGGCTTGCACTAAAATTTCAAAGTGTTCTATATTTTCAAGCACCAATGCTGGCACATATTAAGTCAAGATCAGTAGAGGTCAACATAAAAAGCATGACTTCGTGAAAATGACAGCAGTTAATCATTATTTGTGTTGACTTGCACTCATTAAACAGCACTAACGTTGCCTTAAATCAGTGCTTTAATGATCCCATACAAGACACTTTATTTTGGTAACTGAGAAATCTCTGAGAGCCAGTTAGCATGGGGGTTGAACCCAGCGACCTCAACCCTCTATCCTTCTTCACTTAAACATCAGGCTTAAATACTAGCAGAGTCCATATCAGCATGTACGTCTTACCAATGCATCACATGATAGGTTCTTATCACTAGGACATAGCCTTGGGGTTTACAAAATATAAGATTATTCTCCACTTAAATACCATGGTTTTGTCTCCAGCAGGGTTCAAAACAGTGATGTGCGGCTAACCCCCACATCACGAGATGTGTTCTTACCACTAGACCAATATCCTTGGGGCTACCAAATGCAAAAGGCTTCTAACTCATAATATTGCCTGTGAAGAACATATCTGCTCAATCCTTGATGAAAATCTTGAGCTGGGCAATCTCATATAAATCCTAAACGACATAATATTATTATTTGAAAGTCTTAGCATCAATAAATCAAATTCAAATGTATACATAAGAGAAGGCTTATCATGCCCCATTCGTCAGAGACGGTGGATGCAAGGAAGAGCAATCGTCACACTTCATTTTCTATAGGGGGATCCAAATCTGTGCTGCTTCCAGTATCACATCAATCTAGATACGACAGGGGCCTCAAAGAATGACTAAAAAGCCAGAAATCGACTTTGAGAAAGAAAAGGTTGCTGTAGCAGCAATATAGAAATGGAGGGCAAAAAGTAAGAAAGGGCCAACAGCAAGATTCATGTTAGACGTGAGTAATCTAGCAAGCATTTATAGGCATATTTTGAGTACATCTCACATGCTGAAAGAGTGACAAACCAATAACTGCAGTTCCAGTATCCAGCATAGTTCAAAGAAATTATAATCTCTTACCTCTGTCAACAGTATTGCGGCTATTCGGTCTTTGATGAATCTAAGGACCAGGGCACGATGCCGTTTTCCTTTTGGTTGCCTTCTCAAGTATTCCAATGCCCAATAACGAAGACTGCTGCCGGAGAGCCTCCTTACAACTCTGGTTGTCATGTTTACACTACACGCAATGCCTTCCAACACCTGAGCTGAGAGAGGAGGAGAATCACCACTAAGAAAGGCTTTTACCTATATATACGACAAAATGAACATCAGAACCTCACAAAACTTTGTGGCTTTTTTAATCATGCACACACTACTAAGGCTCAAAGCTACACATTGCAGAATCAATTCATTAACATGGTAGACAAATGAGAAAATAACTGCATGCATAAAAGTTACTTGATATTGAAAAACAAAGCATCAATCAACGAGAAAGCATTACTTATACAGTTGCATCAACAAAAACAATTTTATGTAGGTTCTCTACCGAGGCTTGACTACAATGGAGAAGATAATCCATGCATATCTCATAGGAGGCGCCAAGTTGCAAATTCAAGAAAGTCCTGTCTAATAGATAATGCTGGACAATTTCATTTAACGCAACGGCAAAAATCTTAGTAGCTAAGTAGTTTGAAGAGCTTACTTGATAATGGGCCGCGAGATCCATATATCTTCGAATAGGGGAGGTAAACTGAACATAGCCTGGAAGTCCCAACACCCCATGGCGTATAGGATTCCTGAAATTCATTTGTGCTGCACGCATAGTTCGAACAATGGCAGCACTCCTAACGGGTCCTTCTGGAAGGTGTGCAAATGCAGAAGTGTCGATATTAGATTGAGGCTGTCCACGGTATGGTAAAGGGATATTGTTATGAGAACCAAAAGTAGCTATAACTTCCCCACAGAGTATCATCATCTCAGAGACAAGCCTCATAGCAGCATCAGCCTGGTTTTCAACATACAGCTTGATTGAAGGCTCTGGATGATCTGGATTACTCACCTTAATTCGCGTTTCTAAGGTGGCTGTGTCTATAGCGCCCTGCAGAAACAGTCTGTCAATTTTTGGTTCTTGAGAATCAGAGTAGCTGCAGCACAGTAGTAGACAATCTTCTTAAAACACTAGAACCAACATGGATAATGTTATGCAGTAGCAGTAAATTATAGAAGTTTTTAAATGTTACTACAATACCTCATACTACATATTCAATCTGAAGCTGCATAGAGCAGCTTCGAACAAATAAAGCAGAGTATGATAGGCGCAAACAGAGAATTCCAAAATGCAAAACTGTCAATACAACCATGGTCCAGATAACTCTCATGAATTATTGGAATACTTAAGCAAGCATCTGGCAGCAGCAAATGCAAAAACAAACATGGCTAAGATAGTATACAAGCACTTACGTAAAACACATAGCTAACGACCCAACAATACACATGTATAGCTGGGACAATAACACCTCTCAAGCAGAGGTGGAGAAAGGTGAAACTTGCACTTAATTTCCATCAACGGCCAAATAGTTATACATAGGAAAGATAATTCAAAGTTCGGCAGATAAGATGCAACTACCTGTTCTCGACGCCATCTTAACCGAAGTGCAGCTGCTTCAGAAAGAATTTTCAGTTCACTCTCTTCTTCAAGATTCAAATGAAGGAGCTCCATTGCACTCTCATATGTCAACATATATGTTGGCTTGATGATTGAGTTTTCCACCGAGTATTCTGCAATGCTGCCAAATCCATTAGGTTAATGATTTTCTCTAAAATGTTCATTATTTAAGCTTTTTAAAATCCAAAGAACGACCTCACTAGAAACTACTTCTCTTTGAAATAATAAGTTCCTGATATCATACCAATCTTCAAGATCCAGAAAATGAGATAATTGACAGTTCATGACAAATATCATTTTTATACTGAAGGTTAAGCCGACCAGCAACCAAAGATGAATATTTAAGAAACTTCTTAATAATATACCCAATAGAGATGAAGTAAATCGGCATACAACATTGAAAGCTCCAAATTCCTATACTCCAGAATAGATGGAATCTCGGACAACAAACTTCTCAGTATAATTCTCATTAATAACTAACCTGCCATCAGAACGCAACACAACAGACACAGAAACAGCATTACACAGCTTTCCTTGCTGCAGACTCATGCCTTCCATGGCCAACCTTTCTGGAAACATGGGATAGGTTGCAGTAGGCAAGAATATTGAAGTTCCTCTTCTTCTTGCATCCCTGCAAAGAAAGCAATATTAAAATAATACCTCAGAAAGTTATCTCTGAACACAAATTTTAGGCATATGATGATGTACTTGTCTATTATGCTTCCTGGCTGAACTAAACTAGCAGGATCTGCAACATGTATCCAAATTTTAATCCGGCCGTCCTGCATTCTGGTTGCACTCAATGCGTCATCGAGCTGCAAAGTTCATGCTTTAGGAACTTTTGAGAATTATATTGTAGAAAATTGCATTAAAGAACTCCAGCACACAGTCAAAGCACAAAGACATAATTCTCCCATGAAACCACAATGTATAACGCACCTCATCAGCCTCATCAACATCAATCGCGTAAACCTTCAGGTGAGTCAGGTCTATTCTATTAGCCTAAGCACCAAAACAACAGTAAATGAATGGTTGATAAGATATACATAAAAAATAGACAAGAACAAGTTTAGAAATAATAAATGCTTCAGAATTGTTTAGGCAATGAACGTTTCTACTATGGTTCTAGACAAACCAGAAGGTTCTCAGTGAAACCATAAGTTTTGCACAAACAGAAAAGCAAAGACGTTGAATTCCATTTAAAATATTTCTCCTTTAATTCTAATATAAATTTTTTTTAATCAAGAATCCTAGTTTGACCAATTACTCCTCTAAAGCCACTGGAGCAATTTCTCGGGTGCAATAATAAAGCTAATGGTCACATCTTTCTCTGCCGAGAGTATGTCGGAAACAACCTCTATACCCACAAAGGTAGGGGTTAAGGTTTGCATACAACCTACCCTCCCAGACCCCACTTGTGGGATTACACCGGGTATGTTGTTGCGGTCTTTTGATTAGCATGTAACACCTTTGCTGTTGACAGATAGGCAAAGAGACAAATAAAAAAGAATGTTTTCTGACAAAAAAACTTCATCTGCTCCACGTAGCTAGTCTTCCTATTCATCAAGAACTTGACAAGTTTGCTGGAAGAACATGGATTTTATATAAACCAAGATTATTTCATTGACGTCACACTAAGACAGTACTGGAAATTATGGTGTTCAATGGCGCAATTGACTTGTTTTAACATACTGTTACAATCCACTATACAAATGGGAACTTTCTCTTCCACCAAAAATCCAAAAGGAACATGAAAAAAGAAGAATTAGGAGTTTTACAAATTGCAACACTAAAAGGGCTAGATTCAGAGGAATCCACATTCAACACCAAAAGAGCTAGATTCAGAGGAATCCACACTCAATCTTTAACATCCCAGTCCAAAGGCAAAATAGTACGGCCAGACAGGAAAAAATATAGGTACATTGATGTCATAAGTAGAAATCTTAAAGGCAACCATACCTCATCAAGGTCAGTCGATGCAGACAAAAGACTCTCTGCGGCTGACAGAATCTCATCTCGATGATCAGTAAGGAGGTTCAACTTTAACAAATCAAGATTTACATGTACAGGAAAATAGCCAATATCTATGAGGAGATTCACTGCTGCAGATGAAGTCTTCGCAAGTCCCATGGCCTTCAAAATCTAGAAGAGAAGGAATAAAAACATGATACAGTTTTCTCTTTTAGTTTTCCGACCTTTTGGATAAACAAAAGATGTGCATAACCTAGCAACTCAACAGAAAAGCAGCACAAGATCTTCAGATGGCAGTAAACACAGCGTAACTTAACAAAGATAATGAGTTTGATTCTCAAATAAATTCAGGAGACTTTTCATCTAATAACCTTTTTTTTTTTACGAGAAATCCAATAACCAATGGTTAAGAAGGTAATTGATTACCATCCCAGCTGTTTTTGTTTGATCATCATTTTTGCAAAAATCAATGGCAAAAGCTTCAAGAGACTCTATCTTGTGCCAAGTTTTCTCTTCATTCTTCCAGGAAGATCTTGGAGGTTTGTCTTGAGGCGGCATTTGTTTAGCAGATCGCAGAAACTGTATAAGTTCCTCAAACTCCTTTTCTGCAGCCTCTTTAGCAAGCTTCCTTCGCAAAAGTTCATCTACCTAAATTTTTAGGCCAGGCAGTTACTTGCATTGAAGAGAGGCAAACAAAATGAGGCATTCATTAAACAAAGTAATAAAATAGATAGAGAAAATTGATAGTGAAGCAACCATGAAAGATGGGAAGTTACAAAGGCAAGTCTTCAGGTAGCTCTATACAATATTACGAGAACTGATGGAACAAGTAAGCATACAAGTCCCCATGCATGTATGTTGCGCATGGTAGTGGCAAGAAGAATAATTCATTTATCTTACCCAAACATTTATTATTACACACACATAAATTAAATCAAAAGACATTGGTATTAAAAATATCAAGAGAAAAGGAAAATACTTAATGAACTTACTATCATAGAAGTTACATGCTTAACACTATATTTACACTAGATCAAAAGATTGATGGAAAAAAATGTTACAATTATTTAGACTCTCTGGATTTAAACACTAATATCCACTAAATGATCTTTTATACGATAATAACTTAAAACTTATCTAAAAATACAGGTATTAAAATTAAAAAAGGTACAAGACTAAAAAAGAGAGTAAAATTATAATGTAATCTTTTTGTGATTTGTTTAGTTTCTTATCTATAAAGGGGAGCATTGGAGCAACGGCAAAATTGTATTTGTGTGACCTATAGGCCATAGGTTTGAGCCATAGAAGTAGTCGCTAATGCTTGCATTAGGGTATATATCACAGCCTTCGGGTGGGCGTGGCCCTTACCAGACCCCTGCGTGAATGTGGGATGCTTTGTGCATCAGGATGCCCGCCATTAGTTTCTTATATAATATCCGGATGGACTCTGCTTCTTCCTGTCCAGTTAGTTTGTACACTGGAGGAAGTTTATGTGCTAGCCCCTATCAACTAACATTTGAGCAGATTGCATGAATGGATTCTATCAGATTACACATACAATCCTATCATATGAATCAAAACAAATCGCTCCACTGAAATCTATCAAGATCTGCCAAAATACACCTGTCTCGGATCTTCAATCCAGGAACAATTACAGAAACAAATACCAGAATAGAAAAGAACAGGAAAAAGTTCGCAAAAGAGAAAATGATATAGATAACAGAGATCGAAAAGAAACAACATATAGAGCATAAGAAAATGTCCAGTCATTTAAGAAATTAGAAAAGATGATGCATTTTCAGTTAACCAAGTTAGCTGTGCAAAATTGTATAACCTGGTTAGCAGTCCGAGGTCCATATACAGAAAGACCTTTTGACTCCAGAACTGTGAAGTACACCTCATCTCTTGATAACAGTAGATGGGCGCAATAGGTCTCAAGAGGCTCCGCACTACCAAAAATCATCTGGTAGAACAAGAAAAAGGTCATTAAAAAGAACAACTGATGTCAATATCATGAATTCCAGAGAGATTACCTCAGCTAGTTCTTGAACTGTTACTGATTTATTTTTCTCAAGAAGCTCATTCCATGCAAATTCAAGCAGTGCCGGATCCTATCAATGGGCACTCAAAAATTCAATCTTTATCCTAAAAAGGAGTACAGAACTGTATATTTTGTCTCTTCATCATGTAGCAAGAAAGTTCAATTTGACAACAAGAGACAACCAACCAAGTTATCATGAGCTTTCTGTACAAATTCTGATATTTCCGTGGGCTCAAAGTTTTCCGCACCAGGAACAATAAACGTCACTTGCTGTGGCTTAATGGAGGTTGTAATCCCATTCTACATCATTAAAAACAATAAAATAAACTAAAAATGCATCAGTGCCTAAGCAGCAAATAAGCCTAGTAATCCAATAAAACGAAATCATTAAGTATTTCAATATACACCTGATCGGAGACGATCCAATTCTTTTTTCCATCGCGTTTAAGAGCAACTGCTAGCAATAACCTTTCAGAATCCTTCTTGAACTCTAGCAATAATCCTTTTTGCAGTGTCCCTTTCTTCAACTTGTCCTCAAGTAGCTCTCCCGTGCTTACTAATTCCAGCCTATAAAAGATTCCACAACAACCACTCTTGATTTTAGACCTCAAAAAACAACTCTACAAAAAATCGTCAACAATTAAGCGCTTTAACAAATTGTTTGACCAAAATAAATACAGTGGCTAGCCAAACATATATATATATATACACACATATATAAAAGATGTATGTTTATTATATGTAGACATATGAAAGATGTTCTACCAGAAATATTATTTTTATTCCTTCAATTCATATTCCCCAAAAAGTGGACCTGCTCTAATAGCTGTGAATAAATTAAATACGGGCATTAAGATATGAAGGCTTGTTATTCCGCATCAACAAAAGCATTCATTCACTCTTTCGAGCACTAATCACTTGGAAAAGAAAATGTTCCATGCTAATGGATTTGGGTCCATAACCATGAGTTTCAATGCACGCGATCTTCTAGCACTTCCCAATGGGGTCCTATTGATTAGTATCACATAGAAGAAATCAATATAAACACTAATACAATTAAATACACTCTTCATTGAAAAACTTGGAATTTGCAATTACAGACACTCAAATTTGGCCTCAACTAGTAAATAAGTACTCGACTTTGAGTGTGAACATCTAGATACCTCAACTTGGTCTCACCTTGGTCTCACCTGATAACTAAACACTCCAATTCGTCCCTGCTATAGACACTTGACTTGACAGTAAATTTTGAAGGTGTCTAGATAATTATTTTGTAAGTTGAAAAGTATAATTGACACCGTAAAAACAAGTTGAAGTATCCAGAGTTGCATGCTCAAAGTTTGAAGTGTTTACTTGTAAGCTAAAGCCAAATTTGATTGTCTTGTTTATGTATTTTAACTTATTGCCTTATATGTACATATACACATTAATACACAAAAAAACAAATACATTTTCAGTAGAAATCACAACGGTACTAGAAAATGAGCAGAAGGTACTTGCTAGTAGCACGAACTCTGCCACTTTTGCGGATCGAAGCAAGTTCTTCCATGACCATCTCGACGACGTTGTGAGCTGAATAGTTCCGAACGGTGACATGACTGAGAGGATAAGGCGCACAACGGAGAAATGAATGTGAATTCGAACGGTTTCTATGTCGAGAAGTGGCTGTTAATTGACGGAGACAGCAGCATCGGCGGGAGACGACGAGCGGCGGCGTTGCGGCGGAACGGATAATTACGCAGCTGCTCATTGCGCGAACCGACATGGGTTTATGCTGTTGTGTGTTCAGCTAGAAATTGGTGGTTGAGATAGTTGGAGAGGTATAGAGAAGAGGAGAAAAAGGAAAACAATTGGAGATTTGGTTTTAGAAGAGGCTTTTGTTAGCTTTTCCTCCTTCTTTTCTTTTTTTCTTAATTGCGATCACGATTAAATTCGAATTGGCATATTATAAGATTTATAATTAATTCTTATTTATTATTTTTTTATCTTATTTTAATTATTATATTATATTTTTTAAAAGTTAATTTAATTTTTTTGGGTAATAAAAATTAAATTAATTTATACTTTAAAATAAAATTATAATAATAATAATATTAATTACTATTGATAAAAAAATATTTTTTGAAATATTAATTAAATTTATATAATTAAACTTTAAAAATAAAAATTATAGTAACAATTAAAATGAGACGAAGAGATTACTTGGTGTAAGAGCTATGAGGACTTTTTAATTTTTTATTTTTTTTTAACAACTATAAAATATTATCGTTATCATCAAGAACATTTACAAATATAGAGCACCTCGTTTTGATAATATAAAACTAGGCCTCCAACCAATAAAGAAAAAAACTAATTATAAAGTAAGTGTTAGAATGAAATTACTATAACTTTATAATTTGTTTTAATTGTATGATATTGCATTCGTAACTGATAAATTTATGAAAATATTCTTAATTATTATAAATATTAAATTTACCAATATTTTTTAAAAAAACTTTTTTACTAAAAGTAAAAATTAAAAATAATAACCAACTATATAAATTTATAACCCAAAGTCAAAGTAGCTTAATTTATGTGAAATACGAAAAAAAAACCTTATACTATATATTAAAGAACTTTTATAAACGGACCTTAAAAAATAAATTGAAATGTAGGAGAGAAGACCATAGGTGGAAGAGAAGTTTCAAAAGTTGATACGAAAGAATAGATATATTAGGTAAATTTTAAACCATTTCAGCAGGTTATTTAAACAACTACGGGCTAATCATTATAAAGCTTCCAATATGAACTTTGTATATTTTTTTTACACTAACATAAGAATGTTATCCAATACAAACAAAAAATAACAGTTGATCAAATGTAACGTATGATTTCTGGAATGACATCAATTTACAAACAAATTGTAAAGTGAAGGCTATTCAACGGCACAGCTGAGCACACAGCCCCTGGATCTTAGACGTACTTGGATTCGACAATGGATATGTTCTCGTCTTGTTACTGTTGGAGCACGTCAATGTGAGCTGGTTACTCGTTTGCGTAGACTGCAAGAACGAAATCAAGTTCAACTCGCCAAATCACACATGTCTAAGTGTCTAATACAACATGATTGCCTTAAAAAGAATTGCTTTCAGAAGTCTAAGCGATTTCAACAACATACCCAGTGAAATCTCACAAGTGGGGTTGGGGGTGTAAAACATACACAAACCTTACCCTTAACTTTGGTGGTATAGCGAGGTTGTTTCCCATAGACCCTAGACTCAAAAGTGTTCGGAAAAGGGTTGTAGGAAGAAGATGAGAGGACAAAGTATCATACAATAAAGCAGCAACAACAACAACGTACTCAGTGGAATCCCATAAGTGGGGTTTGGGGAGGGTAGAATCTACCAGACCTTACCACTACCTCATAGAGGTAAAGAGGTTGTTTTCTGGAATAATAGATAGCAAAAGACATTGAAGAAAAAGAAACTACGTGATTAATAAATACTACTACTAAATAAAGACAAGGGTTTATGAGGTTAGCCCCCTGTCTCTCCACCTAACAGGCAACCATACTTAACTATCTAGTATCTACTAACCTTCTACATACGACCTCCATACCTTCCTTTCTAAGCAAGTAACATGCAAAAATTTACAATTATGATGAGATAGTAGTGCAAGTTTACATGCTTTGGCTCTTCCTAACCTGAGTTCTGTAACTATTGAATTGGAAAATGAACGTTTCATGTCAAGAGAATGGAGACGACTTATTCAGATTTGTGTATACGAGAAATTCAGACTTCTTACCACACAGGAAACAGGCTCTGTGTTGCAGCTCCACCTTGAAGTCGGTAAACAACTCATATAATGGCACCAAGAACAATGATCATTTAAATCTACTCCACGGAAAAGCAATACCAAGCCACCAGTGAACCTGCAGCAAGGAGAACATAAAATATTTGCCAGTTGTTGCTAAAAGATAGTGCTTTCATCTTGTAAGATAACTAAGTTGGGTCAAAATTCAGAATCCTTTATCTAAATGCCCATATTATTTAACAATCGGAAGTGTTTGCCACTAACAATCTGCAGCATCACGTGTTTAATTCTAATTCTTGGTGCTTGCATTACACACTTTGTATACCTGCTACTATGTGATCAGATATATCCTAAGTGTATCGTTTAACAGCCATAATTGTCAAAACCATGGTGATGGAACCATGAAGTAATTGATAACAGTAGCTAAAGTAATAGGGCATACATCCTATAAATAACATGTCACTTAGGCATGTGACGGGGACTGCAGTTTCTTGCCAACAAATAAGTGCGCCACTACATCAAGATCCATTGATCAAATGGTAACTAAGAAGTATCACTCAAGTGGTGGAATGAAACAACCTAGCTTTGTCTATCAGTTTTTTTATAAGCAAAATTAATGCAGACTAGTTTTAGAAGCATTTGAAGGCATATGTCCCAAACATAATAGATAGAGACAGGCTAAAGGGGTGCTCCTCCTACCAACTACCATCACTTCCTCCGCGCTACCCGAAAATTAAGTGGGTAAAATGATAAACTCAAATCAGCACTTTGGTCTATCTAAACTTTGGTACTCAATCTTCAATATCCTGGGAAGTCACACCCCGGTCCTTAAACAAGTTTCACGACTTACATGCTAGCAATACTTTGTCACTACACTTGGACCCATGAAGCTCATAACAATAGCAGATATAACCAACACCAGCAGTAGAAACATGTCTACGAATGAAGTTCTTCGTAATTTCTTCTTTTTTGATTCTAGTTTCTCAAACTGGGGCAGAAGCGAAATAAAAAACATGACAAGATGTCAAAAAAGGAATGATGAAAAAGAAAGTTAACATGATATAAGAATGCAAAATGTGTGAATATTAAACACACTGTAGTTCAATGATCCACCATGAAAGATCTATATAAAAAGAAAAGGTCCTTTTTGACACTTCTTCTGCAGCCGGAAAAAACATGACAGCACAGAAAAACAAGGTTAGCAATAATAAAACTTACCCAATTATCAGAAGAATAAGAGAAACAACCCATAGGACCATCTGATACACCTTGAATTTCGGTTTAGCCGATGTTGAATATGCTCTGGATGAATATCTCTGGCTCACCCAGCCAAACTGGGGCCGGATCAGAAATACGAAACCAAGAAGAAAACCAGACACAAATCCTCCAATATGAGCGAAGTTGTCAACATGCGGGAGAAGTCCAACTGCCAGATTTATAATAATGATGACCACAAGTGTCACTAAAACTGCAATCTGCAGAAAAGGGGAAAACAAGAAGTCAAAGGGCTAAACAAGATTATTTCTCAATCAAGTGATCAAAGCAAGCCAACCATTAATGGCAGATGTGACCTGAGATCAGAGCTGTTTGATAAATACCTTATTGGCATATATAGTCCAATTGATTATGAGCTCAGAAAGCATGCTTCCCAGCAACCCAAAAAGTGCACCAGAAGCACCAACAGATATATTTGACTTAATAAATAGTGCTGAGAACACGCTGCCACCAAGTCCAGCAATGATATACAGCAGGCCAATGCGTACTAAGAGACAAAGCAAAGAAAAAATAAGCAAACGGTAGTCCCAGGTACTTCTGAATAACTGGTCAGAGATCACATACACCGAGACAAGTAAGATTAAGTAGAGAACCTAGAGGTGGATCTAGCTCATCACAGCAGGTACAATCAAACCCACTGAATTTGGTTTGGAACCAGACTTGAGCGTCTAACAGCACAAGGCCAGACATTGTTTGGGGAGTATTTAATTTCATAAATCCCAAATGTGATGATTGAACTGAATCCTCTTGTATAAATTGACATCAAGGAATGAAAGGTTACATATGTCATACAAATGATAAAATAGCACAAATTTGACTAATTCATATCAATATATTCAGATCAGAGCATCTTTCTAGTTAAATGGATCCATTAAATAGTTCAAACACACCTTTTACCGCCAAAAAAACTAACAGGCTAAGATGATCCTTTAAAGAACGAGGCAAAACGAGTAGACACAAAATTTCAGTATCAATACTAGCCTCAGTTGGGAATGGACGCAAAACTTCCTTTTGGGAAGACAACTGATTTGGACCTAGTCCACTTCCAGATGTTTTCATATGGAAAATCAACAATTAAAAGCTAATGTCAGTAAAATTTGGAGTAACCAAAGCTGGGACCTCAGTTTCAGAAGTTTTCCAAATGACTGGGAGATTTACGGATTCATGGAATTCCTCAACATTATCAATCTCTTCAAAGTAGTCTCATTAGAACAAGGTAGATTATGGTGGTTGAGAGACAGTTCAGGTATCTTTTCAGTCAGACTAGGTATCTTTTCAGTCATTAGGTTGAAGAGGACTTTGCTGCGAAATGGAGGAAGTAGATCAAATATTACATTTCAACAACTAGGTATTTAGTCCTTGTGCTTGGCAAACCGTTTAGTTTCTTCGGTGGTTTGAGACGACTGAGAAAAGGACGATCCTCAATCCTCTATGTTGCTCATACTAATGATGGAAGAGCTGAGCAAGGTGGTGGATAGAGCTGCTGTAAGAGGTTATAAAAGGCTTTTTCGCAGCGATTGATGGACACAGTATTGTGGGCATGTCACAGTGTTGCTTGTAGATGACATTTTAGTGTATTGTAATGCTAACATAGCTCAATTGGCTTACTTGTAACAAGTGTTGACATGGTCAGAGTGGTTACAAAATGTGAAATCATCCTGGTTAGCAAGGTGGAGAAGATTGAGGTTTTAGCACACGTGTTTAATTGCAAGGCGGACTATTCCTAATACTTACTTGGTTTACCACCAGGAGCATCCAGTAAGGACCGAACAGCTTGTATCCCCGTGATAGAGAGGTTATAAAGGAGCTCACACATTAGCAAAAAAGATACTTATTCAAGGAAAAAGGAAGTGTCAGTTAAGAATACTCCATTTGAGTTTTCCCACATACTTCTTATATCCATGCTCAAGTTAGTACTCGGAATCATAAGAAAGACGAAAAAACTTTAGACGAATTTCCGTTGAGATGCCTCAAATGTGGATGGGAAGTTCCACTTAGTAAATTGGGAGACAAACAATCACGACACCGAAGTATTGGGGTGGACTTTGGGATTAATGATTTGACGGTAATTAATAAGAGTATAAGATGTTATTGGCGAAGTGGCTATGGAGTTACGGATGGAGGAGAATGCTTTTTGGATGAGGTAACCAAAGAAATATGGGATCTAGGAAGGGCGATTGGAGGACAAAGATCACACTTCATTATGAGTGTGAACTAAGTTAGAATATCTAGAAGGGGTATGAAGAATTTAATGGAAATGTATTATTCAGGATGGATAATGGGAACAGTTTAAGTTCTTAGGTCAGTTGACTTGCTTCACAAACAAAGTACATCACAGCTTAGCCATGATGAAGAACTGGATGGGGATAATGGTATCTGCACTGTTAGGTCCTATTATGAGGCACTCCTGAGCCAGGACAAAATGTGTTTTTTCCACTTGGCTAGCTGCAAGTGGGTGATCTTGATGATTGAGAATGAAAGAAGAGAACGATCACTTTATAGCTAGCCGTAAAAGGGGGTGATCTTGACAGTCAAGAATTTAAAGAAGAGAAAGATTACTTATGTTGATGCTTAATGTGTAAAAATTCAGGAGAAGGCGTGAAAAATCTCCTTTTACATTGTTGGATAGCATCTGGTTTGTGGCCGAAATTACTGAGATGGTTTGAACTTCAATTGGTGATGTAATGCACTATTAAAGAAGCAATGTTTAGTTGGATTCTTAGAAGAATGGAAGAGTACACGCAATGGATGAGATGTTTCCCCTTTAGCACTTATGTCGATCATACATAGGCAGAGAAGAGGAAGAGCTTTTTCATGGAATACAGAAAGATTGTGTACACTTGAGGAATAATATCTTATTTCTTATATTTTTGGTGCATCCATGAGGTTCCTAGGTTCTTATATGTATAAAAGAGTCTTTTGTATAAAACCACATTGTACAAGGTTTTGTATTTTTCGGTATATTTCTTGTACGGGGGCTTCCTTGACTCCTCTGTCTGATGAAATTTTATTAGCTGTATCAACCAAAATGTGAGATGCAACATCATCAGCAACATACTATATACAAGTAATCATTTCAATCTCTTTTACTAACAGTGATAAGTAGGTCTTAAATTCTGCTTTCTCGAATTATAATATAGCTAAGAGAAGCATGAGCTTAAAAATCCCATGGCTTACAAATGAATGAAAGTTGTAGCAGCTAAGTCTTAGCTCCTAAAATCTGAAGTACTTTTGGAAATGCAACACAATATTTATTGTGAATCTGCTACAAGATAAACATTTCTAAGATCTTTGATAAGAGACATGTAGAGGAAAAACCAAATGTAAATGCGGTAAAAGCTCTAAATATGTACAACATACCAAATCCAAACTCTCGCTCCAGCCGAATGCCAATCACTAGAAGACTCAGCATGTTCGCCAGTAAATGAAAAACTCCACCATGCAACCACATGCAAGTGATAAGGCGCCACCCTTGATGTTCGTGGACCACCTTATTCACGTCTAAAGCACCCATCTTCTCTAGTCTAAACAAAAAGGAAAAGATAAACAGCTTTTTACATGTTTGATATTTATCTATTCCATTGTAGCTTACGTTTAAGCAAGAAGAGTTAATTCACTAGCATAGAAAATCAAAATTTAAAAAAAAAATTCAAATTCATTCATCGACCTCAATGCAGTAAGAGATCAACAAGTTACAGTAATTACATCATCGATATTGAAGGGCATGACTAGCCAAATGTACTGGCTCAAAGGTGGCATGATGAATATTGAAAATACTTTTTTGCACTTTGATAACATTGGTATGAATTTTGAAGAATCTCTCATTTTAGAAAACCTTTAATTTTTCTTGAAAGATAAATTCAATGAGTAATAAAATGAAATGGGCCCAAATCAAGCAAAATGGATATGGAGGATTCATATATCCTTCACAACTAATTCTTGAATTAGGTGTCATTGTTTTTATTAGTCTTTGTAGTTCTAGTCAAATAAAGAATTAAGTAAATATGGAACTATGAACAGACACAACGAATAATGAACTACCTTAATCAATCTATATCCGACGACTAGCTAAATTGTCCTCACCAAAAGAAAAAGTACTAATCAAATTTCTTAGGTCACGTGAAACAAAAAATCAATACTAGTACAGGAAGCCAGTAGATTTTGTTAGAATGGAGAATGCAAAACTGGATTGTTTTTCCCCATCAAGAAAACTTCACCCAATTGCATAAAGGATCTCGATTATCATGTACAAAGTTATACCGCACCAACTACCCAATATGATATGACATAGGTCCTAGCTTCACATGTGTTGCCAAATGCTATGCCTCAACAACTCAACCATCTCCTTGGGATAGCCAAAAAAAATTTCTCTCAGCAATCATGGTCTAAGAACTCCTCATCTGATGCAGTTTAAACACTAATACAAAGAGTCATCCTAGTTGTTGTTCAACACAAAGCAACTCAATAAGAAGTAAACAAAATTAGCTTGTGAGTGTAAAATTTTCATCTTCTGCAACAAGTTGTAGCATTCACATTAAAGATAACCCTTACAATATGCCACATCCAATAAACTTTACAAAATGTGTAGCCTTACTGATGGTTCTCTCCCTAGAAAAGCTGCCTCAAAGTACAATTTTTTCATTAAGGGGTTATCGTGATCTGGTGCTCACAAAATTATCTTCACACAAGAAAAAGCTCCATATAAGGTGGAGAAATTTGTCAAAAGATGCTACATGTCTAACAATGAGGACAACAACAACATACCCAGTGGAATTCCACAAGTGGGCTCTGGGGAAGATAAAATGTACACAGACCTAACCACTATCTCATAGAGATAGAGAGGTTGTTTCTGGATGTCTAACAATGAGGAGGATCCAGTTAATTTGTTTTTGTTTTTCCTGCATCAGGGTCATAATCTTTTGTTCAATTTTCACTCTCTCTTGATGCAATATGAAGCTAGAAACTTAAGTGCAACCTATGATACAAAGTGAAGCTTAGTAATTAAAGCACAAACTTTAAACGAAAGCTCCTTGTAGCTTAATTTGTATCTTCATAAAAGAGAGACAAAAGATGTCTGAAGAGTTACCAGATACAGCATTGGAAGTCAGACTAAAAAGCATGTCCAACTCTCTCTTTGATATCGCTTATTTTCCGCACCTCTTGTGTGCCTAACTCAATCTGTACCACTTAAATCCTAATAGAGGCAGAAGATTTGGTAGCCAAACCTCAGATGAGAGTGATTATCCAGTTCCCTTCTCTACGTATGCTCATCTAAATAAAATCCATCACAGAGCTATTGACAACTTGATCAAAAAGGGAAATCTATAATCAAATTGATTATTGTCTCATCTTATTCAAGCTAACTCAAACAATTAAAGCTCTACCACACACATAAGTGAACACATTAAAAAAAAAAACTCAACTTGTTATAAAAATTGACACTTCCACAAGTTCCCCGGCATATCCATCCCTTAGGCCGTGGTGATGTCCCTCCACTGATTAACCAGGAAACCTGCTACAACACACAAGTATAGGTGCTGGTAGACCTGCCCATTAACTTCTAGCTGGAATCTAAAGGTTTTTCTTCTACAGTACAACCACTCACCCATCACTTCATTTTATTTTTCTGATAATCTTGGTGTCCAAACCAGCTTGCCTGCACCTCAACTAATTCCACAGAATACTCCACCACCTCCTATTAGCAACAGGAAGAATCACTTAGTGTTTTATCTCTGCTGCTGGGATTTGAGCCTGAGAGCTCAAGGTGCTCAATTTACTTCATTGACCACTAGGCCATATCCTTCCCTTTGGGACTCCCTATTGGTTTCCTCTTAAAAAGAAAGAATCATGAGAGTATACCATAAAGCTTACAGATTTCACAAAAAAATACTTCAAATCAAATTATAGAAGGAAAAAAAAAAGGGAGAATAGGAAAGAGATACATACGTCGTAGAAGAAGGCCCAAGAAGAGGATTTTCACTGAAGGGCTGAAACGAAAACCTACCCAAGAATCCAGCAGCACAAGAAACAGAGTTGTGGGGACAATTATTCACATACATAGTCACCAAAAATGTCACTACATTGACTATAACGAAAGATGGTATCAACCATGGAAACCACTTCTTGAAATGCTTAATTTCTCTATAAAAACCAGGTCCTGATGATGCTGTTGTTGTCGTAGCTGGCTCAAGTGGGTATACTGAGTTACTCCCTTTCTTCGAATGGACCTGGATTTGGATCTCCGGCTGTGGAGGAACTCCTCCGGCCATCTCGCCGGAAAATCAAGAATGCTGGAAATTGATGCCGGAAAGTTTAATTTCCGATTTTACACGATGGGTATAGAAAAAAGGAGCTATCTTGGCTTGGACGAGAGGATAAAGTCAAGGATTGAAACTGGTTGATTAATTCATACGAAGACCATTAGCTTTCTTTGCCGACGAGCTGGTAGTTTCCTTTTACACACTTCACCTTATGTAGCCTTCAACTTTTTTGGTTTGTTTTCCGTAAATAGTTAAAGTTAGTTTGATCTTACTCTTAAAATTGTTTATTTTTTAATAATAATTTTTATTAAAATATTGGTAATACTCAATTTCTATAGTAATATTATCATGGAGCCAAAGATTTATTATTTTTTAGTTTATATAATGAAATAAAGCAAAATGATTCTTTAAACTGTCTGCGCTTCTTTTAATTGTAAAGTAGCAGTTAGTCAATGCAACTTTCGACGCTCATCATGGGTTATTCAGCACTATATTTTTAAACATAGGAGTTAAATTGCGTACATCTGACCTCTCCTTATCTCGAAATGGATGAAATTTTTTGAGATATTAAGATAATATTATTGTTTATAGTAATATTACAGGAAGATATAAGTATTCTTTTTTGTTTTTATTTTAGATACCATCTATTGTTCATTGTCATTCACCTTTTTTCCCCTTTTATTCTCTCTTTTGGTTGTGCTCTTTTCCTTTATTTATTTATTTATTTATTTATTGTCCTACTTTGGATACCTTTTAATAAAAAATAATCTCTTTCCAACAATTCTTCTTTTCCTTTTCCTTTAATTCTAATTTTGAAATGTGTGAAAATTCTTTAAGCATGTTGATTTGTAACAAAATTAATATTAGCTTTTAAAATAAATATTAATATATATTTAGCCAATTAGGGATCAACTATAATCTTAGAATGTGACCTTCACCAAATCTTACTAACACACAATATTTTATGTACTAAATTATTTTTTTATGAATGCAAGTAATTATTTACAATAATTGCATTTTATTTTGTTTTTTCTGTTTAATTTATATACATCTTCCTATGATTCTTCCTTAATCAGAAGTGATAGCACATATAATAAAAAAGAAAAATTGTGATTGTGACGAGCACGAAAAATTGTGATTGTGATGAGCACAAAGTTTTGCATATATAATGAGTAGTTGAACAGTTCTTAAGATTTTGACTTAGTTAAATAATTGAGATATTTTTAATTTATAGGGAAAAGAATTGTTTGGCATGGGTGGATTTATACGGTATGATTTTGATATTTAAAATTTATTGATCGGATTAAATTTAGATTATATAGCATAAGTATAGGCATTTTATGTGAATTTGGGTGATTCATTGTACATTCTTCATCAAAAAATTGTTTCATGTATAGAAATATCATATTTAATTTTGTACATCCTTAACCCAATTGATCGAGAAGATTATTTAGACTTTTTTCTTTAAATTATTAACTTCACCGCTATAACTTTGTATATAGATCTATTTCTTCGTTCTAATACTCAAAACCTGAAATATCTAATTAATCACATGAAAATTATCTCATTCACTCCATGCGAGTTTGAAGTTTCACATTGTTGAGGCGAGTTTCAATTTTATATATGCGGTTAAAGTCATTACTTTTTCCCTGAAGTTCATACACGTATGACATATAGCAGAAGTTCAATCATTTTTTGTCTAAAAATTTTAGCTATATAACACTTTAGACAAATTTATATAAAAGTTATTCTAAATAATTCTAATTTACATACATTATGAATATGATTGAAATTACAACATTTTAAAATTAAGTATTCATGCATTTCGATCAGAGTGAACCTAAGCTACTAAATTCATTCTTTTAGCTAATACACTAGATATATTCATCAAGGATACAAAAACAAAAATATTTTTTCTAACTCTATTTTTATTTAATATTATTATTGCAAACATTTATGATGTCCTAAATTACTTAAGAAAACATAAATAAATTTCTTAAATTGCTTCTATTTGACATAATCATCTAACTTTCAATGGATTTGTTGGACATTGTCAAGTAGGGTGGTTGTGCCTACCCCAACTTATTCTACAACTAATATATTGACTGACTTCATTTGTTCTTAATTAATTTATTTTTTCCCATTTAAAGTAATTTTTTAGTTATTTTTATTGCTTAACTTGTAATTATATATACCTATTTTTTCTGTTGGAATTATAGTTCACCTGCTTTTGAGCATATCTAGATTGTCAAGCTTCAACTTGAAAACAAAACAATATTTTGCTTCATAAACTTATTTTCGATATCTGAAAATTATTTATCGTAATTTTTAATTACACTTCTTTAAAGAAATTAGAGTCAGAAACTTAGATGATCGCTTAAGTTTTTGGTAATTAACCATTATAATCGCTTAATTTTATTTTATCTTTTACAAGTCGCTTAATATTGCTAAGTTAGTTTCCATGATTCGACTTGGTCTATTAACTTAACACTTAAAATAATTGGAAAGAATGAAATTTGTCGAAAATAATTAAGTAAATAATTGTGGAAGTAACATTAAGGGAGGAGAAGAAATTGGGCCCAACTCTGGTTTCTATCCACCTGGGTCGGTACATGGGCCCTACAGCTGCTAATTTTGGGGGTTTGGCCCATTTTCTGCACTGGATATAGTTATACAAGCTGTATGTATCAGATGTATATCATATATATTGTTGCGTATCTAATATATACAGCCCTGTGTTTACCATATATTGGAGGTATACCAAGTGTATTCTACTTATTTTACATCACCAAAATTGTTATATCAACTTTTTGTTTTGTTATAATAAGATTGAATCTGATCTGATACTCAAGAACATGTAAGGTTGGAGTCCAAAATAGACTCGGATGGTACCACACGTTACAAATAGTTTTTGAAAAGCAAAAAAAATCTTGAAATAACTCAATATCAAGGAATCGAAACAAAAAATTATTGCATCATTCAAAAATAATAATTTATTACATGGTAACATCATTTATGTCTTTATTTAAGAATTGCAATAATATATCTATTATTAAGAGAGGTACAACTTTTGCATCTTAATAGGAGTGCGGCAATAAGCTAAAAATTTACGCTTAAATTAGCTTGTAAAAGTCGAAAGATGATAAAAGAAATAATTAGATTTTGCAATTAAAAAAATGATCAAGTAGATTAGAGATGTAGCCAGATTGAAATTTAAAATGTAGTCACATTGAGTTAATTTTTAGTAAATTCGACTAACAATTAAATAAGACGAATTAATAAAAATTCTTAATGAGCTTCCTAACAAAATAAAATAATAAATTCAATATATACTAGATAACTCGAAATATAATCTATTGAAATGTTTAATTAATAATATTTTTAATAATTTTTAAATAAATATAAAAGGTAATAATTGTATTTATAGTTATACACAAACATATATTATTTTTAGAAATGTCAAGAATGATAAAAGTCAGCAAAAAATTACTTGATGTTATGAAAGTATAAAGTAAAAAAGAGAAGAAAGTAGGGAGAAGAGCGAAAGATTCTTATTCTTCTTGAAGAATATTTAGATCTATATTATGATGAACGAAAACCCCCTTATTTACAAGGAAAATATGACTTTGTCCCTAAGTTAGAGTTCCTAACTTTTTCAAAGTAATCTACATAACAGACATTAACTCTCCTTATTCAGAACATTAATCCAATGACTTGAATTTTCGCATTTCAATCTTATGTATCATCTTTTTGAAAGTTGCAATTGGTAGAAATTTGGTGAACAAATCAACCACGTTGTGCCCCAAATGAATCTGTTGCATATTTATATTACCATTCTTTTGGAGCTCATGTTCTGTTCTATCTATCATTCTTTTAAGATCTAAGAATAGGGTAAAAAAATTGCAAGTTCTTTACTTTGACTTCCTTTAAGCAAATAATCTATTGCCTTTTAAAAAATTTTCAAGAGTTTCAATTTAAGTTATCAACTTGCATAACAACATGAAAGATTTTGATTATTTTTAATCAATATGAGGATTATAAACAGAATTTTTAAGAATTTGTATATGTTCATGCATTTTTTAAATTTAATATCGTTTTTTAATATTTCATAGAAAGTGGTTAACACCAGAACTCCCTATCTACCCTAATTAAACTTGAAAAAATAAGTTGGGGGCTGAAAAACATGAATTCTATACCTTAATTAACCCTTGTTTAGTATATTATATTAGATATAATAAAATTTATTTGACAAAATCAGTTATAAAATATTATAAATCCAGAATCTAAATATTTTACTATTAAGAATAAAATCGTTATATGAGTGCGTATTTCTAAATATTCTTGTAATCTTCATTCAAGCAGAATTTATTTATCTTTAAAATTTATTATTTATAATATTTATAAATCAATAGTATGATTATGAATTATTTTATTAAAGGCTAAAAAAAAGAACTTTGAAAGTATCTTTTAAGTAAAAATAAATATGTGTACTGAAATGAAATTGGATTATTTAGATCAAAATACCCTTCCATTTCGACACGTACGAGGCTTACTATTACTACAATAAGCTGTAAATAAGTATTCATATGAGGGCAAAACTAGAAACATCTCTTCCTTATATAGACTGACTGAATACTGATGAACTTCCATTGACGAGCAGTAAGCTGAAGAGCAAAAGCTCAGAGGTAAGAGAGAAGGATTGTAGAGAGGAGGGTTTTCTCCAAGGGTGGTTTGACCCTTTCTGCAACTCCAATGATTTCTCTTATGAAAAAAAGGGGAATAAAATCAAACAGCCCTTCAAATAGTTGACTCAAAATAATTCTTGATGTTATGGAGTTGAAGAGATTTTGAGAGAATTCTGAGGCTACAATTGATACTTGGCAAGAGAAATGTAGTGACCCGTATCTTGTCGGGGCGACCCGGAATGCAACCCGAGTTTGCAGCCATCTGAGAAGAAGTAAGTTGGGGAATTTTCCTTAAAAATGTTTACCTGTAAAGAAAAATGAGGTTAATCGAGAAGTTTTTTTTTTGTTAAGGGTGGTTTCCCATCTCTGTTGTGCCACAGATTTTTTTTAGCAACTAAATCAACAGCCCTTTGTTCATGATATATATGCATAGCTGTAGATCTCAGTGTGTGTTTGTTGCTTTTTTGTTTCCCCCCTTTGGAGTAATTGTGTGAAAGAGGCTGTAATGATGATAATGTTTAATATTTTTGCTTAAAAGTGTGACATTGATGACAGTACTACCCTTATCTTGGCTTGGCAAATCCCAGGATGGGCTGTAATTGAGGCTCTCTTTTTTGCATGCAACTGTTGATTTTGCAGCCATGGAGTGGTTGCTTTCTCTTTATTGAGTCAAGGTACTTTGGAAACAACCTCTCTAGCCTAGGAAGGCAGGGGTGTCTGCATATGCCCCACCCTCGTTAGACCCCACTTGTGGAAATGATATGTGACAAAGAAAGTTCCACTGTATCCCAAAAAGATGGATACTTTATATGTTTCTTAGATATAACCACAGGATATTAGAGAGAAGTTAAGCTAAGAGACCTTGTAAGTCTGCAGTTACACCAAAAGCATTTTGCTTTTTCAGTGAATGTTGTTGATAGATAGACATATAGATAGGGAATATGAGGCTATGATGATTTTTTTTCCCTTCTTTTTTTTTGAGCAACTTAATGGGGCAAGAAAATAGAGGGACTGTATCTTGGCGAGGCAATCCCGATGACTAGTGATTTCATCATGCAGCCGGTGTTTGCAGCCATGGCTATGCCTCCATTCTCTTGTCTTATCAGCAGATTTGAGCCTCAGTATTACTCTTATGTTGTCTCTGGTATGATGGAATATGAAAATCAACACTTGGTTATTGTTATATCCTCACGAGGATAGAAAAATTGTGAAATTTTCAGGTGGAAACCAACAATTCCTGAAAAGAAGCCAGGTCAATAGAGAGAAGGGATTTTGTTCTAAGGGTGATTTCCCCTCCGTGATGATCTCTTCATTCTCTTGTTTTGTCAGCAGACCTGAGCTTCAATTTTACTCTTATAGCTTGCTTGGATATGGTTGTTTTGTATTGTATTGTTATTCAAAAAGGATGTCTTTGGTATGAAGGAAAATGTTTTTATCTGAAGAGAGTTTGGAAATTTTCAGGTGAGAGTCAAGAATTTTCCTGAAAAAAAAGAAGCTTAGCCAGAGTGAGAAATGTTAATAGAGAGATGGGGTTTTCTGTTAAGGGTAGTTGCCCCTCTCTGTTGCGCCTAGGATTTTTTTTTTCAATTAAACCAACAGTCCTTTGCTTATAAAATACACAAACATTCAGCTGTGATAATTGATACTATATATATATATATATGATATAACTGAAGATCTCTCATCTCAGTCTGTGTTGCTTTCCCCGCTTTGGAGTAATTGTGCAAAAGAGGCTGTGATACAACAACAACAACAACAACATACCCAGTGGAATCCCACAAGTGGGGCAAAAGAGGCTGTGATGGTGATAATCTTTTACTCTCTGGGCTTAAAAAGTCTGGCATTGAGGATATTCCGATCCGTATCTTGGCTTGGCAAATCCCAGGATGTTCTGCACTTTAGGCTCTCTCTTGCATTCAACTGGTGATTTTGCAGCCATGGCGTGGTTGCCTTCTCTTTGCCCGAGCTAAAATATCTGAGCCTCAAGTCTTTTGGAATCAAAATGGAGACCTGTTGTGCTTGGAAATACATTGAGCTGGCGTTTTTCCACAGATTCCAAATAGTTTTCACTTTATGTGCTCCAGCTAGAGTCAAAAGAATGATATTTGATATATCATAGATGTGGGCACTTTCTCTTCTTAGATATAAGCCAATGACAGTCTGCAGTTAATCCAAAAGTACTTTGCTTTCTTATCTTGTTGATAGATAGATAGATAATATGGGGCTATGATGATAGTGCCTTCACTTATCTTTTTGAGCAACTAAATAGGGAAGAAAATAAACGGGTGGGGCAATCCGGATGGCAAGTGATTTTGTGTCATGCCAATGGTGTTTGCAGCCATTGGTGTTACCTTCATTTACTTGTCTCATCAACACATCTGAGCCTCAATGTGTTATGGTGTCTTTTGTATGAATGAAAAGTATTTATCATGATGTAATTGGTATTTGGTTTCTCATTTATCCCTCTAAGAAGAGAAATGTTGTGAAATTTTCAAGTGAGAACCAAGAATTTTCCTGATATAAAAGTCAGCCCAGAAAGAGAAAAAAGGTTAATAGAGAAGGGATTTGCTGTTAAGGGTTGTTGCCCCTCTCTGTAGTGCCAATGATTTTCTTTAGCAATTAAACCAACAAGCCTTGTTTATGAAATACAAAGAAATTGATCATGGAAAAACATGCATCAAGCTTCATATTTTCCGCTTCAGCCATAAATTGTCTCTTTGTGAGTATATGTGTGCGGTGCTTTTTCTTTTCCTCTCTCTGAGTGACTCGTAGAGAGGCATTGATGGTAAGTTTTCAATATCCTGGCTGGAAAAATATGGCATTCAGACAATCTGACCCGGATCTTGGCCTGGCAATTCCCGTCTTGTGTATTCAACTTGTGATTTTGCAGCTATGGCGTGTTTGCTTTCTTCCTTTTCCAAACTGTTTTGAAATGCTTTACTTGGGTGGAGGGTCTAGTGGGAAACCACCTCTCTACTTCCACGAGGTCAGGTTAAGGTCTGCGTACAGCCGTACACTCTACTTTCCCCACTCTTCCGAGACCCCACATGTGGGTTCACACTGGGTATGTTGTTGTTGGAGTGGCTGCCTTCTCTTTGCCAATCAAATTGCAAACTCTGAGCCATCAATTTTTACCACCTTCCTTTTCAAGCTAAGCAGTAAATAAGTCTTCAGCAATGAAAACTAGAAAGATTGGTGCCTTAAAAAACTTAGCATTGGCACAAGCAGATGATATATAAGCTCAGAAAATAGAATGAGGCTTGCGGAGAGAGTAGCTCTTATAAGGGTGGTTGCTCCTCTCTGCAACTCCAGTGACTTCTCATATGAAAAAAGTATCAAACAGTCCTCTAACTCTCAGAAATTGTACTTGCAACTAGTGTATGTCCAAACATTGACCACTCGGCCAATCGTACTCTGTTTCTTGTTTTATGGTTTTGGATTCAAATGGTCCTTTTGTTTAGGAGTTGTACTACACTCATCTCTGCAATCCCCCCCCCCCCCACACAAAA
>JAOTQJ010000111.1:4470427-4485561 GCA_025642045.1 Solanum sejunctum
GGCTGCGTACATTCGACCCCCCTCACCCCGCAATGAGCGGGAGCCTTTTGAGGCACTGGGGTATGTTGTTGTTGTTGAGCTGATTAGTATCTTGGCTAAGCAAAAGTAGGGGAATTTGTGAGGTAGGTATATGTGCTTCTTACAAAGATGTCTGCTTTTTGCAGTCATGAGAAGAGGCAGTGCTGATGATGTTTTACATTCTGGGCTACTGAACCTGGAATGTGGACAATTTGACCCGTATCTTGGCCTGGCAAATCAGTGGATGGTTGGCATTTGGGATTCTCTCTTTTGCATGCAAGCAGTGATTTTGCCGTCATTGTGTGGTTGCCTTCTCTTTGCCTGATCAAGATCATATTTGAGCCTTAAATTTCTGGGAATCGAACTGGGTTCTCTTTCCTTTGAAATCCTTCAGAACTCAACCATACAGTGGTACGAGCCAATAGAACAGATCCTGTTCAATTAAGGTCGTCATTAAAATCCATCAATGTCTCCTCCTAATTTCGAGCTCAAGCTCCATATCTATGAATGAGGTACCAGAAAAGATGTGTACTTTTTCTTCTGCCGTAATCGCATGATTCAAATGCCAAAAGCACTTTATTTTCCCATTGACTGTGTTGACTAGATAGATATATAGATAGAAAATATCTGCATTTGCATTTCCGTAATGAATCTATCGACAACTACCCCATGTGCAAATATAATATTGATTGAAAATGCTAAGGAATGGATATAAACCTGACTTTGTGTTTAACAGTGACACGCTCGAATGATTGCTTCTTTTTTGGGTATCTATCTTCTTGCATTGATAATATCCGACCTGTATCTTGGCAGGGTGACCTGGCATCATCTGCAAGCCGGTGTCTGCAGCCATGGCGTGGTCGCTTTCTCAGGACTGGAAAATGTTTTCCTCCATGCTGAACACACCCTAGCTTTCTATAGTTAAAATTAATTCCATCACCATGGCTCGATCTAGAGTCTTTTACTCAACCATGAGAATCATCCCAGAGGAAGAATGAGGCCAACACCGAGAACATGCATTTCTTGAAGGGTGGTTTCCATCTCTGATTGGCCTATGATTTCTCCTTCAACCAAACCAACAACTCTCGTATCTGTGTAAATTTTCCAAGAAAGCAAATGTCTATTGCCGTTGATGTGATGGTGATAGCTGCAGTAGTGCTACTGCATCTGTTCCAATTTACTTGCCTTGCAACTATCCAAAAATTGCTATATAAAATATTCCAATCTTTTGAAAGAGGCAGTGATGATATTTACAATCAGGACTGAAAATCGGGCATGGAGAAAGCCCGACTTGTATCGTGGCAGGGCAAACATTGATCATGCAACTGATTCATTTTGCAGCCATGGTGTCGTTGTCTTCTCTTTGCCCCATTTACACAGATCTGAGCCTCAATTGCTGATTTGTTATTGTGGAATCTGCATGACTCTAAATCAGAGCCTCAGTAGATGGAAAAACAGTTTATTTTGGCTCAAAAGACTTTGGCAGTTGGAGAAAAATGTGGACTTCTTCAGGGGTTGACCATCTTGGTTATGTCAATGATTTCTTCTTAGCAGAAGTGCATAGATATCCTTTTAGGACTGCTATTTAAGCAATAGTCAAAGTTTAGCCCAGTATGAAGGGTGGCAAACCTGAATGGTTAAGAGTTCTCTTTCACAACCAGTTCTTTTTCAGCCATGACATTGTCACCTTCTCTTTTCCCCATCTACTCGCAGATCTGAGCCTCAATTTCCATCGGGTCCTTCTGTGGATATTTCAGGATTCGAGTTCAGGACCTTGTTGGATTGAAGCCCATGTCATTTTCATCTTAATATTAGCTCAAATGAGGCATGCTGTTGTTGCTGCTGCTGCTGCTGAATCTGCTTCTGTTCCTTTTCTTCTTATCAATCGAGCAGTAAGAAATCAATTTAAGAGCAGGGAGAACACAGAGGCAATGATGATTATTCTTGTTAAAAACGAAAAGTGAAAAAAATTTGGAGTTGATTCATGGCCTGGCTTGGCAAGAAAAATTGGAAGGTCTATCTTATAAGGCAACCGATGATTCCAGCCATGGCAGTGTTGACTCTGCTCTTTCCTTTGATTAAATAGGCGAAGATCTGAGCCTCATCCTTTGTTTATTTACATTATTTTTACTAGTCTCTTTGCAAATAGTTTGACTAGAAATATTTGAAAGGAGGCTAAATACATTTGATTCAAATGATTATGAGGCCCGATGTTAATCAGGGAATGTTTTCATGGTCTTGAGACTCTTCACTCTATGTTGTCTCCAGATTTTGTTTCCATTCCTAAGGCTGATTGGCAGCAGAAAAGTTGAAAACCGAAATAAGGATGTTTAAATTTAAAAGAAATGAAGTGTGGTTTTTGTAATCAAATCAATATGCTTTTTGGGAAGTTTGAGCAAATCTTTGTCATAGAAGAATGTTTCAGAAAGTGATAAATCGTTATTTATATTTTATTTTTAAAAAAACAACTCTTTTTCACTTTCTGAAATACTATTTTATGAGAAAGATTTGCTCAAACTTTAGTTTTTCCAGAATAGCACAGTATTCAATTTTCTGTTACCTATTAGTTCATTTTTTCATGTTCTTGTATAAAAGGTATAATCTTGTTTTGTTCTGAGAATGGTTGCCCTGATTATTAGCTTATGATTATAGTTGTCTAAAAGTCATGAGGTCTTTGTGCCTGGGTAAGCATCAAATCTTTCCACTTGAGTTTTGCAGCGTTCAAAAAGCTTACTATATGTGCATGTATATTTGTGTAGTTACTAAGAAGGCTATAACAGCTTCTGAGTGCAGCAACCAATGCACAGACGCATCCATATGGTGTTCCATTGCTGCTCTGCTCACGCTGAGCCACTAGTGCTATAACACATCTGATCTTTCTTTTCATGGTTCTTTGGTCTGGCTTTTAGAAGCTCAGGCTCTCTTTTACTTTGAGTGGCTTGTTGTCAATTGGAGGGAGGTTGCGGTTTCCATAGTTGAATTCTGACTCCGTGAAGGTAAATTTCAAGCAACTCAATGAGATTTAGGTACTATGATTTTGTCTTTGGTGATTTTTCATGCCTAGTTAGAACTGAGATTTAGATTCAGCATAGAACTATTATTTCATACTGTTGTTGAGTAGTCAAATATAAAGTGGTCGTGGAGCCAAATACTTCAAAGGTTTCTTGAAATAACTGAGATATACAATTGCATCAACTAAGAATTACAGCATTTTCAGCATGGTTGATCATTTCCATCTTGTCTATGATGTCTATTTCTTGAATTTGAGTTATATACGCTGTCAACATGAATAATTTTTTACATTATCAGGTTACATTTATATCTAGTGGCAGGTAGGCCATCTTATTTTTAAGATTGCAGACTACATTTTAAGTGGACTTACCTATAGATATCCTTTCGGTAGTGTAAAAACTAATTCCACTACTGGTTATATCGAGCAACACTCATTTTCTTTTAGCTCTAACCTCAACAGTTTCTTTTTCTTTATATATGTATTTGTGTAATCAACCCTCGTATATTAAGTACTATTTTGATCATTTTCTCTGGCTGTTATACTTTGTTCCTGAGAGGTTGCATCTCCATGGCAAATCAACAGCAAAACTATGCAACATGTGCTGGAAAAGGGAAAATAACATGGCTGTGATGATAATTTTAGTGATCAGATGGACGCGGGCATTTGTTGTTTTACCCCTGTATCTTGGTGGGGCAGTCCGGACTATAAGGTTTGCAGCCATGGCAGTGTCAACAAACTCAATGCCTGAGTTCAGTTACTTATTATGAGCCTCAAATCTTTTTAAAATCATCTGCAGTTTTGGTTTTCAGCTTTGCTTTTGGATTTGCAGTGGACAAAATCTTATACATTCTTAATAGTAATGGTTAAGTGTTGGACTGAAAATTATGTTTTACTATAAGCGTTGTCACCTCTTTACGTCTATTGATGTTAATAGACGTTTTTTCTACCTTTTCTTCTTTCTTTTCCAGTAGCTCTAAAGTCGAATGGACTCTCTGACAGACGACAATATTGGCTGCTACATTAAGCAAAAGAAATGGCGGAGCTTGTATATGGTGGATAAGCCTGAAAGGAGAGGCATGCTAGGTGTTTTGAAGAGAAGCATGTCACGGCCTTATTTTCGTGACTGTGGAGGGCCTTATTAAAGCAGGCGCCGCACGGGCGCAGCTCCGCGCGCCAGACTCTCGGCCCGTGTCAAGCAGCTCCATTCAGAAGATTAAGCTTGAACTGCATACTGCTTTTTCATTTTTGGTGTAAAGAAAGATGTGAAAAATGATGATGAACTAGGCATGTTTAGTTGCTGTTTCTGTTCTTTTATTTTTGAAAATATTTACAGAGGCCTCAACATCTAGTATCGTCTGAGGCTTGATTTTTTAAACAAAGGTTTTTCGGAAACATCCTTTTGTCTACGTAACTAATCTTCATATTATTAATACATGCATAATTCTAACACTCAATTTTAGATGATTTAAAATATATTATATGTTATCTTGTGTTGTATTATATTATGTTGTCGTGTTTTAACGAAGATCAGTAGCCAAATGATTCTTTAATATTTTTACCATTATATTCCCTTAATCTGAAAAGAACTTAATAAAATAGCAACATAATATCTAACACAGAAATATACTATAAGAGTATGTACGTTAGACTTATGTGATTTGATTCTTCTCCAAATCCAAACGTTGCGAAAGCTTAGTATAAGGTCTGATTCTTCTCAAAATCTAAACGTAGCAAAAGTTTAGTATATCGAGTTGTGCGGGTAAAATTAAAATTATATTTTTCCTTCACCAGTTTAATTTGAAAAGAACTTAACAAAATTTAGTAACATAATACACGATAAGACTATGTGAGTTAGACTATGAGATTTGATTCTTTCCCAAATCCAAACGTAATGAGAACTTAGTATATACCGAGTTGTGAGGGTAAAATTGAAATTATATTTTTTGGTTTACCAGTTTAATCTAAAAAAAATTTAATAAAATTTAGTAACATAACATTTAATATAGAAATACACAATAAGAGTATGTAGTTAGAGCTTAGTACACTGAGCCAGAAGGGCAAAATTGGAATTACATTTCTCCAGATAGCATAGCTTTATTGCCTCTCTATATAAGGAGTGTTTTACTCGTGAAATTGAGAATCATTTCAGCTCAGAAAGAAGAATGAGGCCAACAGAGAGAAGTGAAAAATGGATTTCATGGAGGGTGGTTGCCTTCTTTGATTGGCCTATGATTTCTCCGTCCGATGACATCAACAACCCACCTTGTTCAGTTTCCCCAAAAAGCAAAAAAAGAAAAAAATATTACTATGTCTTTTTTTTCCATTTTTACCTGGTTTTGAAAACTGTCCACAAATTGCTGTAGAAAAGATGGAAAGAGGCAGTGATGATATTACTGTGATGATTCTGGGCTGAATTTCGGGGCATGGAGAAAACCCGATTCGTATCTTGGCCGGGCAAAATCTGGATCAGTCAAACCGGTCCATCTTTTGCAGCCATGGCGTTGTCGTCTTCTTCTCCTTTTTGCCCCACATTTTTCACAGATCTGAGCCTCAATTGCAAATTTGATGGACACCAAGTTCAGTTTAGCTCAAAAGACTCGGGCAAACGGAAAAAAATGGGATCTTTTCATCTCCGGTATGTCTATGATTTCTTCTTCCCTCTAGTCAATCAATACTCCTTTTTACATCTTGTTTGGATGGTGGTTTTCCGTGATGTGGTATGGTATGGTTATAAGGCAGTGGCAGAGCCCAACATTTTCGTCTAAGGTGTTCCTACTTTTAGAACAATGAGTGGATGATTTTTTGTATTCTGCTTATGGTTTTTGAGACGAGGATTTTCAAGAAATAGCCTCTCTACTTCTAGGAGGTAAGTAGATAGTGGTAAGGTCTACTTACATTCTACCCTCTTAAACACCAACCCCACTCCACTGGTGGGTGGTTGTTGTTGTTGTTGTTGAGTGATGATTTTTGTTTCTAGGGCGTTCAACAATTGATGCATATCAAAATACCTATATTTAACCTATATATTCTAAAAAGTTTTCTGACGAAGGGATTCATCTGACAGCCTCTCAGGTGAATATAGCTCTGCCCCTGTTATAAGGCAACCATGTTTGTTATGATCGATGCAATAGGTATAAAATTGCATGTTTTGGGGACATAAATTCTTGTGTAACTGAAATTATACGAAAATATAAACTTATGACTAGGGAAAAAGTTGTTTATTTTGAGGGTGTAAATTAGGCCAAGTGCTGGAAGCTCAACCCAGTATGAAGAATGAGGCCAACAGAGAGAAAAAGGGAATTCCTTTGGAGGGTGGTTGGCCTCTCTGATTGGCCTATGATTTCTACTTTAGCCAAACCAACAACTCTCTACCAAGTGGAAAGAAGCAATGTTTGTTGCCATCGCCTTCAATGGTGGCGATGTGATGCTGATGACAGTTGTACTATTCAATTTTCTGAGGTACATTTAGTTGCATTGTCATAAGTTCTCTAAGGACGCGGGGCAAAAGTGCAGATGAACTTCTGTGCTAAGGCCAGATAGCACACTTGGAAAAAACAAAATACCCTACTCCTAAAAAAAATATGTATTTATTGTTACTATTAGTTGATTTGGAAACAACCGCTTTATGTTTTTAAACATAGGGGTTAGGCTGCGTACATCCGACCTCCCCTCACCCGGCAATGAACGGGAGCCTTTTGAGGCACTGGGGTATGTTGATGATGATGATGTTACTATTAGCTGAAAAGAGAAAAAAACATCAGCCATGGCTGCTGGAGACAAATGCTTTTGGTTCTTCAGTTAAGCTCAGAATGAAGAATGAGGCCAACTGAAACAACAACAACAACAACATACCTAGTGAATGAGGCCAACTGAGAGAAGTGAAAAAATGGATTTCATGGAGAGTGGTTGCCTTCTTTGATTGGCCTATGATTTCTCCGTCCGATCAAATCAACAACCCTCCTTGTCAAATTTTCCCCAGAAAAGAAAGGAAAAAAATATTGCTTCCTTTGTTCCATTTTTACCTGGTTTTGAAAACTGTCCACAAATTGCTGTAGAAAAGATGGAAAGAGGCAGTGATGAAATTGCTGTGATGATTCTGGGCTGAATTTCGGGGCACGGGGAAAACCCGATTCGTATCTTGGCGGGGCAAACCCGGATCAGTCAAACTGGTTCATTTTTGCAGCCATGGCGTTGTCGTCTTCTTCTCCTCTTTGCCCCACATTTTACACAAATCTGAGCCTCAATTTCAAATTTGATGGAAGCCCGGTTCATTTTAGCTCAAAAGACTAAGGCAAACGGAGAAAAATGGGATCTTTTCATCTCCAGTATGTCAATGATTTCTTCTTCCCTCTAGTCAATAATACTCCTTTTCACATCTTGTTTGGATGGTGGTTTTCCGTGATGTAGTATGGTATTGTTATAAGGCAACCACGTTTGTTTTGATTGTTGCAATAGTTATAAAATTGCAAGTTGCATAAATGAGGATGTTGAGATGGATGTGTAGTCATACCAGGAGCGATCAGGTTATGAATGAGACTATTCGGGAGAAGCTAAAGGTGGCCCATATGGCTGATAATATGAGGGAAGCGAGATTGCGATGGTTTGGACATGTGCAGAGAAGGAGTACCGATGCTCCTGTTAGGAGATACGAGAGGTTGGATTTGGGAGTTAGAGTAGAGGTAGACGAAAGAAGTATTGGGGGGAGGTGATCAGACAGGATATGGCGAAACTTGATCTCACTGAGGACATAACCTTAGATAGAAAGGAGTGGAGGCCGCGAATTAGAGTAGCAGGCTAATTGGTATGGCCTTGGGGTATAGTAAGGTAGTAGGATTAGTCGTGTTTTATATCCTATGTTGTCATTATCCGTCATATATATGTTGATTTTATCATATTTACACACTAGCATGTGTTTTTCGTTGTTGGTTCTTTCTGTTTCCTTTCTCTTTTTTCCATATCTAGTTTATTTTGCTTATGGGTTTTTGATACGAAGGTTCCCAGGAAATAACCTCTCTGCCTTGTGAGGTAGTGGTAAGGTCTGCCTACATTCTACCTTTCCCAGACCCCACTTGGGGGATTCCACTGGGTATGTTGTTGTTGTTGTTGTTTGAGGACATAAATTCTTGTGTAACTGAAATTATGCGAAAATATAAACTTATGTCTGGGGAAAAAGTTGTTTATTACGAGGGTGTAAATTAGGCCAAGTGCTGGAAGCTCAATCAAGTATGAAGAATGAGGCCAACAGAGAGAAAGGGAATTTCTTTGGAGGGTGGTTGGCCCCTTTGATTGGCCTATGATTTCTACTTTAGCCAAACCAACAACTCTCTACAAAGTGGAAAGAAGCAATGCCTGTTGCCATCACCTTCAATGGTGGCGATGTGATGCTGATGACAGTTGTACTATTCAATTTTCTGATTATTCTGAGGTACATTTAGTTGTAAGGTCATAAGTTCTCTGAGGACGCGGGATAAAAGTGCAAATGAACCTCTGTGCAGGTCGCGGGATAAAAGTGCAAATGAACCTCTGTGCTAAGGCCAGTTTTTTGCTTTAAAGCCACTTAACTTAAACCAAGTCCAATCCAAACAGGCTCTTGTTAAGGTTGTTTGAACTGAAGAACCAAAAGCATTGAGCAGAAGAGTGAAGATGAACGAGATACATACATAAAAAGAGACAACCTGATCAAGCACCAGACCGATAGCACACTTGGAAAAAACAAACTACCGTACCCTAGAATATAAAAAAATCTGTATTTATTGTTACTATTAATTAAAAAAGAAAAAAACATCGGCCATGGCTGCTAAAGACAAATGCTTTCAATTCAGCTCAGACTAAAGAATGAGGCCAACTGAGAGAAGTGAAAAAATGGATTTCATAGAGGGTGGTTGCCTTCTTTTTTTGGCCTATGATTTCTCCATCCGATCAAATCAACAACCATCCTTGTCAAATTTTCCCCAGAAAAAAAAAGAAAAAAAATTATTGCTTCCTTTGTTCCATTTTTATTTGGTTTTGAAAACTGTCCTCAAATTGCGTAGAAAAGATGGAAAGAGGCAGTGATGATATTTCTGTGATGGTTTGGGCTGAATTTTGGGGCATGGAGAAAATCCGATTTGTATCTTGGCGGGGCAAAACCCGGATCAGTCAAACCGGTTCATTTTTGCAGCCATGGTGTTGTCGTCTTCTTCTCCTCTTTGCCCCACATTTTACACAGATCTGAGCCTCAAATTCAAATTTGATGAAAGCCCAGTTCATTTTAGCTCAAAAGACTGAGGCAGACGGAGAAAAATGGGATCTTTTCATCTCCGGTATGTCAGTGATTTCTTCTTTCCTCTAGTCAATCAATACTCCTTCTTACATCTTGTTTGGATGGCGGTTTTCTGTGATATGGTATGGTATGATTAGTAAGACAACCACATTTGTTTTGATTGCTGCAATAGGTATAAAATTGCATGTTTTGGGGACATAAATTCTTATGTAACTGAAATTATACGAAAATGTAAACTTATGTCTAGGGAAAAAGTTGTTTATAATGAGGGTGTAAATTATGGCAAGTGATGGAAGCTCAACTCAGTATGAAGAATGAGGCCAACAGAGAGAAAAAGGTATTTCTTTGGAGGGTGGTTGCCCTCTCTGATTGGCCTATGATTTCTACTTTAGCCAAACCAACAACTCTCTACCAAGTGGAAAGAAGCAATGTTTGTTGCCATCGCCTTCAATGGTGGCGATGTGATGCTGATGACAGTTGTACTATTCAATTTTCTGAGGTACATTTAATTGCATGGTCATAAGTTCTTTAAGGACACGAGACAAGTGTGCAAATGAACTTCTGTGCTAAGGCCGGCTTATGGTTTAAAGCCACTTAAACTAAGTCCAATCCAAACAGGCGCTTGTTAAATTTTTCTTGTTATGGTTGTTTGAACTGAAGAACCAAAAGCATTGAGCAGAAGAGTGAAGATGAAGGAGATGCATACATAAAAAGAGAAAACCTGATCAGGCACCAGACCGATAGCACACTTGGAAAAAACACAATACCCTACCCTAGAATATAAAAAAATATGTATTTATTGCTACTATGAATTAATAAAAGAAAAAAACTTCGGTCATGGCTGCTAAGACAAATGCTTTTGGTTCTTCTGTTCTGCTCAGAATGAAGAATAAGGCCAACTGAGAGAAGTGAAAAAATGGATTTCATGGAGGGTGGTTGCGTTCTTTGATTGGCCTATGATTTCTCCGTCCGATCAAATCAACAACCCTCCTTGTCAAATATTCCCCAGAAAAGAAAGAAAAAAACATTATTGCTTTTGTTCCATTTTTACTTGGTTTTGAAAACTGTCCACAAATTGCTGTAGAGAAGATGGAAAGAGGCAGTGGTGATATTGCTGTGATGATTCTGGGCTGAATTTCGGGGCATGGAGAAAATCCGATTTGTATCTTGGCGGGGCAAAACCCGGATCAGTCAAACTGGTTCATTTTTGCAGCCATGGCGTTGTCGTCTTCTTCTCCTCTTTGCCCCACATTTTACACAGATCTGAGCCTCAATTGCAAATTTGGTGGACACCAAGTTCATTTTAGCTCAAAAGGCTGAGGTAAACGGAGAAAAATGGGATCTTTTCATCTCCGGTATGTCAATGATTTCTTCTTCCCTCTAGTCGATTAATACTCCTTTTTGCATCTTGTTTTGATGGTGGTTTTCCGAGATGTGGTATGGTATGGTTATAAGGCAACCACGTTTGTTTTTTTGCTGCTATAGGTATAAAATTGCATGTTTTGGGGACATAAATTCTTGTGTAACTGAAATTATACGAAAATATAAACTTACGTCTAGGGAAAAAGTTGTTTACTACGAGGATGTAAATTAGGCCAAGTGCTGGAAGCTCAACTAGTATGAAGAATGAGGCCAACAGAGAGAAAAAGGGTATTTCTTTGGAGGGTGGTTTGCCTCTCTGATTGGCCTATGATTTCTACTTTAGCCAAACCAACAACTCTCTACCAAGTGGAAAAAGCCAATGTTTGTTGCCATCGGCTTCAATGGTGGCGATGTGATGCTGATGGCAGTTGTACTATTCAATTTTCTGATTATCCTGAGGTACATTTAGTTGCATGGTCATAAGTTCTTAAGGACACTGGACAAAAGTGCAAATGAACCTCTGTGCTAAGGCCGGCTTATGCTTTAAAGCCAATTAAACAAAGTCCAATCCAAACAGGCTCTTGTTAAGGTTGTTCAAACGGGCTTTTATGGGAAAGTTCCCATTTTTTTAGGCAATGGTGATATTTTCTAATTTGGGCTGATGTTTGGGGCATGAGACGATCTGACCTGTATTTTGGCATGGCAAACCCGGATGGCTTGTGATTGAATCTTCTCTTTCACATGCAACTGGTTCTTTAGCAGCCATGGCAGTTATCGCCTTCTCTTTTTCCAATTTTTGCAGATCTGAGCCTCAATTTCCAGCTAGTCCGGCTGGATGCCCCAGGACTCAAAGAGTTCCCGTAAGCGACAAAAAGTTTCCCAGTATCCACACACACACACATGAGAATTGACCAAAAACAAATAGTAAAACACTTATTTGACACCTTTTATTCAATTTTCTGAACTCTCTGTATCCTATCTATGTAAAAAACAATATTTCGAAAAAGTTTCACTGATTACCATCTATGTAATGGATGTAAAATTTTTTACTGAAGAAAATGAGGATCAGTTCACCCCAGAATGAAGAATGAGGCCAACTGAGAAAAGGAAAAAAATGGATTTCATGGAGGGTGGTTCTCTTCTTAGATTGGCCTATGATTTCTCTGTCTGACCAAATCAACAACCCTCGTCAAATTTCCAACAAAAGAAAAAAAATATTACTTCTTTTGTTTGATTTTACTTGGTTTGGAAACTGTCCACAAATTGCTGTAAAGAGATTTGGATTACGATTATTGTGGAACCACTGAAATCAACAGTTCCGGCTGCCAACGCCATAAAGCAAAAGAAAATGTTTCTGCGTTGAGTAGATGCATTCGTTAACTTGATTTGGTTGACGGAAATCGGATCCTCCCTCTTCATGCAAAAGGTAATAATTTGTACTTTCAATTTGCTTTTCTGTTTGTGGAATATTTTCAAACTTGACATGAATAATATCAAAGTACTCTATGATTAGTAGGCCTTATATTGTGCTTAAATTTTGATTTACATCTATAGCTGAACTGTCAATTGTGTCAATCACTACTATTGAATGCAAACTAATTCAATTATAGATGGAACAGCCGTTTGTATGCAACCACAAATTAAGAACTTTTCTTTGTTCTTAAATGTTAGTATATGCTCTCAAATTCACCATGGACAGTATATCTGTTGACAAATTATGTGCTTGTATACCTTTATACATGCATTTTCTATGTACTGAAGGACATGTCTTATGTCGTGTTTATTTTAGGAGTTATTATTTGGAATTGTTGTGCTATTGTAATTTCTGGCCAGTTCTAAATAGTAATTACGGTAGTTAAATCTACGAATAAAATAGAATTTAGATAATCAATAGCTATTTAATTTGAGAGAAGTTTTTTTTTGTGTGTTGGATTCGTAAAATATGTTTGTGGTTTCATTCAGTATTTTCAATGAGATGTATAGAGAGATGCAGTTGCTAGAGCCAATGTTTGAAAACGTCGATGGTTTCAGCAAACATGGAGTTTCTGCTTTGCTTTTATCATGCTCGAGGGAGACTACTTGCAATTTGTGGGTAATGAATGACTATGGTGTTGAGGAAAGATGGATAAGATACCGATTTTTGTTTTTCATCAGACTGATATATATGTTTGCCTATGGTGAATTGCTAGATGTATTGCCTGAGAATAAATAAGGACCATTGTCTCTTATGGGTATGGAGGAAAATGTTTTAGTGAACAGTGTATAAACAGATTTAGTAGAGTTGCTAAAGCCTTTAAGGACAAGTGATGACTGATGGTTATGAATATTCTCACATTATATTACTGCTGCTAAATAATTGCCACAATATCCTTTGTTTACTGCAGTAGAATCGAGGCTACCTTTGTTCATTTCGACCTGAGGCTATGATGATTTTCATTCTTTACTCATCACATGATTATTTTGGCATGGCAGAGTCTTGTGGAGTTGTTTTGCTTTTTCTTTCTCACAAAGGCTTCTTATAAAAATGAATATAATTCTTTTTTAATTATAGAAATCTTCCTTCCGCTTCCCCTTCCCTCTCCTTCCCTTACATTTTATTTTGTCATATCTAGTTCTCTCTACTTATAGGTTTTGAGTTGAGGGTCGCTGAGGGTCTAGGAAACAACCTCTCTACTTCTATTGGGTATGTTGTTGTTGTTGTTTAATTATAGAAATCAGACATTTCTTTAGACAATTAAAAAGAGACAAAAAAGATACTATATTAGCTGTTATGTGTGTCTAATACACAAATAAACTAGTCTTTGTATTGTTAATACTCAATTTAGATGATTGTTATTTCAAAATATATTATGTTATACTATCATGTTTTAAAGAACATCTGTAGCCAAATGGCTCCTTAATAGTTTTTATCATTCTACTCCCTTGAGACTTAACAAAATTTAGAAATACACGATAAAGATGATGTACATAGATCTACGTGATTTGACACTTCTCCGAATCCAAACATAGTATGCTAGGAGGTTTAATAAAATGTGGTATAAAGTTAAAATTTTAAAATGAGTATCACTATTTATTTAATTTTTTATTAATATTTTTCTAAACATATATAAATTATCGTAGATTATGTAACAATATAAATATTTTATTATTTCAAAATCTTTTTCAATATAGTCAAGACTCAATTATTATAAAACTATTGGAATTTCTGTAAAAGTATTTAAAAAGTTGAAAAAAAGGTTTTTTAATTAGTAGTTACAAAACTCAATATATTTTTGTTATAGGAAAAGATAGCAAAACGAGAAATTGAAGAGAATTGAGTAAATTTTAAGAGAACTGAATAATTCAATCAATTTACTATATATAACTAAAAATATTATATTGCTATAAGTGACAAATATTTTCTAAATATGAGATAATTATGTGATTTTTCCTTAAAATTTTAAGATATGCCAAGTATGGTATTATGTTTTATTTATATAATATTTTGTAGTATTTTTAATTATAAAAAATTAATATCATAGCCTTGGGTTTTTAAGACGAGGGTTTTCAGAAAATAACCTCTCTACTTTTATGAGTTAGTGTCGTATATTCTATTTTTTTTTTCAGATATCACTTGTGAGATTTCACTGACCATATTGTTATTGTTATTGTTATTAATATCACAGTCCTCGTTACCTTTAGAAGGTATTCAAAGTTATTAATATAATATTTTATAAATTATCTCAAAAAATTATAGACAATCTAATAAAGTCAATATTTAATTATGATTAATTTAAATTAAAATAAATTAGATAAATTAAATAAATAATTAATAAATTATTACTCTTTTTATTTTATTTTAATTATTCTAATTTTTATTTTTAGACTCAAACTATCAGCACAGACATTCGCAAAACAGTATGACAACTAATTTTTTCAATTTAATAGTAGTAACAATAAATACATATTATTTTAAGTATATTCTAGGTAGGGTATTTTTGTTTTTTCCAAGTGTGCTATCCGTCTCACAATTTCCATTTTACATCAGATCTGGTCGTCTCTTTTGATGTATGTATCTCCTTCATCTTCACTCTCTTCTGCTCAGTGCTTTTGGTTCTTCGTTTAATCGAGCTTATTACTTTGTTTTCGTATCTGAGCTAACTGAATTTGGGTTTTTCGGGTTCATTTTTTGGGCCTAAAGCCATTGTTGTAGTGGCTTTAGGGTTGTTGAGCCGCCCTTTCTCTAATGAAGAGTATGTACTCAAGAAAATGAGGATTAGTTCCGCCCAGAAGGAAGAATGAGGCCAACAGAGAAAAGAAAAAAATGGATTTCATGGAGGGTGGTTGCCATCTCTGCTTGGCCTATGATTTCTCCGTCAGATCAAACCAACAACCCTCCTTCTGAAATTTCCACAAAAAAAAACAATTGATACTTCTTTGGTTCTATTTTTGCTTGGGTTTGAAAACTGTCCACAAATTGCTGTAGAAAAGATGAAAAGA
>JAOTQJ010000111.1:4485661-4509157 GCA_025642045.1 Solanum sejunctum
CCCCCATTTTATACAAATCTGAGCCTCAATTTCAATTCCAGATCTGATGTAAAACCAGTTCATTTGCGGAGCTATATATGCACCCAAAGATGGCAAGATGAACATCTTTCGTCGAAATTTTTTTTCGAATATATAGGAGGTTAAATATTTTCATCAATCTCGGATGGAGCAAAAATTCACTATTTTTTGGCTGATGAAATAAAGCAAAACAACTCTTTAAACTGTATGCGTCTCTTTCAATTGTGAAGTAGCAGTTAGTCAATGCAACTTTCGACGCTATCATGTTTCATCCGAATTTCTCCGTCAGACCAAACCAACAACCCTCCTTCTGAAATTTCCAGAAAAAAAAAATGATACTTCTTTGGTTCTATTTTTGCTTGGGTTTGAAAACTGTCCACAAATTGTTGTAGAAAAGATGAAAAGAGGCTGTGATGATTCTGGACTGAATTTCGGGGTATGGAGAAAACCGATTCGTATCTTGGCTGGGCAAAATCCGAATCATGCAAAACTGGTTCATTTTTGCAGCCATGGCGTTGTCGTCTGCTTCTCCTCTTTTGCCCCCATTTTATACAAATCTGAGCCTCAATTTCAATTCCAGATCTGATGTAAAACCAGTTCATTTGCGGAGCTATATATGCACCCAAAGATGGCAAGATGAACATCTTTCGTCGAAATTTTTTTTCGAATATATAGGAGGTTAAATATTTTCATCAATCTCGGATGGAGCAAAGATTCACTATTTTTTGGCTGATGGAATAAAGCAAAATAACTCTTTAAACTGTATGCGTTTCTTTCAATTGTGAATTAGCAGTTAGTCAATGCAACTTTTGACGCTATCATGTTTCATCCAAATTTCTCCGTCAGACCAAACCAACAACCCTCCTCCTGAAATTTCCAGAAAAAAAAGCAATTGATACTTCTTTGGTTCTATTTTTGCTTGGGTTTGAAAACTGTCCACAAATTGCTGTAGAAAAGATGAAAAGAGGCTGTGATGATTCTGGACTGAATTTCGGGGTATGGAGAAAGTGATTCGTATCTTGGCTGGGCAAAATCTGAATCATGTAAAACTGGTTCATTTTTGCAGCCATGGCGTTGTCGTCTGCTTCTCCTCTTTTGCCCCCATTTTATACAGATCTGAGCCTCAATATCAATTCCAGATCTGATGTAAAACCAGTTCATTTGCGGAGCTATATGCACCCAAAGATGGTAAGATGAACATCTTTCGTCGAAATTTTTTTTCGAATATATAGGAGGTTAAATATTTCCATCAATCTCGGATGGAGCAAAGATTCACTATTTTTTGACTGATGGAATAAAGCAAAATAACTCTTTAAACTGTATGCGCTTCTTTCAATTGTGAAGTAGCAGTTAGTCAATGCAACTTTCGACGCTTATCATGTTTCATCCGGAAACAGTCGCCCTATGTTTTTAAACACAGGGGTCAGGCTGCGTACATCCGACTCCTCTTACCCCCGCAATGAGCGGGTGCCTTTGAGGCATTGAGGTAATGTTGTTGTTTGTATATAGGGGGTTAAATATAGATATTTTGACATATATCTATTGTTGAGTAACCTTGATACAAAAATCACATACTCATGTTCTAGAAGTACGAACACTCTTTGATAAAAATGCTGGTTTTGCCACTGGTTCATTTTAGCTGAGAACCTGAGTCAATTGGAGAAAAAATGGGGATTTTTTTCATCTCCGGTTTGTCAATGATTTCTTCTTTGCTCCTTTTAGCTTATGGTATTATTTCCTGGATATTAAGTGGGTGCATAAAATTACGTGTTTTGGGGACATAAATCCTTTTAGAAACTGAAACTATACGAAAATATCAACTTATGTCTCGTGAAAAAGTTGTTTGTACGAGAGCTATGTTAAAGACCAACACAAAATCGGCGCAAAAGTGGGAATAATGGAAACTCAGCGCAGTATGAAAAATGAGTCCAACAGAGAGATAAAACGAAGTTCTTTGGAGGGTGGTTGCCCTCTCTCAATGGCCTATGATTTCTCATTTAACCAAATCAACAACTCACTACAAGACTAGAAACAAGAAACAATGTTTGTCACCATTACCTTCAATGGCAGCAATGTGATGCTGATGACAGTAGTACATTTAGCTGCACGGTGCATGGATAAGTGCAAATGACCCTCTGAGCTACGGTCAGGTATGCTTTAAAACCACTTAAAAGAAGTCCAATCCAAACAGGCCCTTGTTAAATTTTTCTTGTTAAGGCTGTTCAAACAGGCTCTTATGGTCAAGTTAGACAGTGATCATGTTTGCTAATTTGGGTGGTATTTGGGGCATGGAGATGATTGGACCCGTATCTAGGCATGGCAAACCAGGATGGCTTGTGATTGAGTCTTCTCTTTCACATGCAACTGGTTCTTTTGCAGCCATATTGGTTGTTGCCTTCTCTTTGCCCCAATTGTTTGCAGATCTGAGCCTTAATTTCCATCTAGACTGACTGGATGTTTCTAAGAGTTTTGAACCTAAATGACAACAAAAACCCTCTGTATGCGCACACACACATAAATAACCACACATCATGAGAAAATGTCAAAAATAGTCCCTTATCGGGGCAGTGATGATCTTTCAATCTATCCTCTTGAGGTAGTAATTTAGCATTGAGAGTACCCAGGGGTAGCGGCTGCGGATTCTCCTTGTTATAGAAAAAAAATATACTATTGCCACTAAATAATACACATAACTCTATCCACCTGCCAAACAAGCCTTATGCACTTTGTTTCTTTCAAGTGTGCTTATTTGGGGTTATACTGACATTCATACTAACATTTACAATGTCTTCATCAGATCTGGTTGTCTCTTTTATGTATGTATCTCCTTCATTTTCTCTTGGTTCTTCGTTTAATCGGTCGAATTTATGTATGTGTTCTTATTTAAGTGAACTGAGTTTGGAGGTTTTTGGTTCATTCTTTTGGAGCCATTGCTTTAGTGGCTTTAGGGCTGAGCCGCCCTTGCTCTAACTCTGTATAGCCTCTCTAACAACAACATACCCGTGGAATCTTACAAGTGAGGTCTGAGGAGGGTAAAATGTAAGTAGATCTTGCCACTACCTCATAAAGAGAGAGAGAGACTGTTTCTGGAAGACCCTCATCAGAGAAGAAAAAAATGGATTTCATGGAGGGTGGTTATTCTCTCTGATTGGCCTAGGATTTCTCCGTCAGACCAAGCAAACAACCCTCCTTGTCAAATTTCCAGAAAAAGAAAAAACAATTATTGCTTCTTTGGTTCCCTTTTTGCTTGGTTTTGAAAACTGTCAACAAATTGTTGTAGAAAAGATGGAAAGAGGTGGTGATGATTCTGGGATGAAATTCGTGGTATGGAGAAAACTTGATTCGTATCTTGGCGGGGCAAAACCTGAATCATGCAAAACTGGTTCATTTTTGCAGCCATGGCGTTGTTGTCGGCTTCTCCTCTTTGCCCCATTTACACAGATCTGAGCCTCAATTTCAATTCCAGATCTGATGTAATTGAGAAAAAATGGGGATTTTTCTCCCTCTCGGTGTGTCAATGATATCTTCTTTGCTCCTTTTAGCTTCTGGTATAATTTCCTGGATATTAAGAGGGTGTATAAAATTGCATGTTTTGGGGACATAAATCCTTTAGAAACTGACACTATATGAAAATATGAACTAGTGTCTCTTGAAAAAGTTGTTTGTTACGAGGTCTATATTAAAGACCAACACAAAGTCGGGGCAAAAGTGGGAATGATGGAAGCTCAACCCAGTATGAAAAATGAGGCCAGCAGAGAGATAAAGCCAAGTTCTTTAGAGGGTGGTTGCCCTCTCTCGATGGCCTATGATTTCTCATTTAACCAAATCAACAACCCTCTACAAGATTGGGAACAAGAAACAATGTTTGTCACCATTACCTTCAATGGTGGCGATGTGATGTTGATGGCAGTAGTACATTTAGCTGCATGGTCACAAGTTCTTTAACGGCGCATGGAAAAGTGCAAATGACCCTCTGAGCTAAGGTTGGGTTATTGCTTTAATGCCACCTAAAATAAGTCCAATTCAAACAGGTTCTTGTTAAATTTTTCTTGTGAAGGTTGTTCAAACAGGCTCTTATGGAAAAGTTAGGCAGTGATGGTATTTGCTAATTTGGGTGATATTTTGGGGCATGGAGATAATCGGACCCATACCTTGGCATGGCAAAGCAGGATGGCTTGTGATTGAGTCTTCTCTTTCACATGCCAACTGGTTCTTTTGCAGCCATGGTGGTTGTTGCCTTCTCTTTGCCCCATCCTTTTGCAGATCTGAGCCTTAATTTCCAACTAGACCGACTGGATGTTTCTAAGAGTTCTGAGCCTAAATGACAACAAAAACCCTCTGTATGCACACACAATCACAAACATACATCATGAGAAAATGCCAAAAAGGGTCCCTTATCGGGGCACTGATGATCTTTCAATCTATCCTCTTGAGGTAGTAATTTAGCATTGAGAGTACCCAGCTTGTATCTTGGTGGGGCAATGACCCCGATGCCTGTGATTTGTTGCATGCAATTTGGGAATATTTGCAGCCATGGCGAGATTGGACTTTCTTTGCCTGAGCATAAATATGGATCTGAGCCTCAGCTGTCACTTGCGGATGTATTTAGTATGGAGGAAAATGCGTTAGTGAACATTTAGTGGCAATTTTATGGTTGCAATAATGTTTAGCGACAATTGAGTTAATGATATTGCATCTAGAATTGATAAAGCCTTTAGCGGCATTTATGTAGTAACAACATATCCAATGGAATTCCACAAGTGGGGTTTGGGGAGGTAAAATTTACGCAGACCTTACCAGTGCCTCATAGAGATAGAGAGGTTGTATTTGGAAGAGCCGTCTCAAAAATATTGCTTCATCTATATAGTGATGATTATAAATATTCATATTATATATTATTGCGGCAAAATGTATTATTGCCACAAAATTCTTTGTTTGTTATAGTAGAATCAGCCCTAAAGTGGCTATCTTGTGTTATTTCTACAAATAAGACCTTTGACATGAGGCTCGTAATGAGGCTGCTGTGATGATTTTCATTCTTTACTCATCAGATGGTTGAACTTCACTATGTCTTGGTGTGGTATCTTTTTTTTTTATTTTTTTGTGGGGTGGGGTGGGGTGGGGGGCTGTGAGATATTGGAGCTATTTAGGTTTTCTGCCTCTAACAAAAGGCCCTTAAGTTTGCAGCCATTATGGGGTTTAGCTTATGTTTGAGATAAGGCGAATCTGAGCCTCCCAAATCTCGGGTTGAAAGAACAAGTCTTTTTATTGTACCCAACTTATGCCGCATAACGTAATTCCTATACAACTTATGCCGAGCGGGACAAAAGTTCTCTAAACTTACGCCAGAGACAAACTCCCTATTTCAGGTCAACTAGCAAAAAATTGTTACGCCAATCCCATTTTTATGTGGCACTGTTTACATTGGCACAGTGTTTAAGAAAAAAAGAAGACTTTTGAAACTTTTGGTCTAAAACAATCCTTAGATAGTTGTTTGGTTCTAAATCATTTCATTAAGGGTGAAAGAGAAACTTTAAAGTTAAAATGTTTCTAATTGTAGTAAGGTGACATTTTTTTGGGACAGACTAACAATGAAAGGGTGCCACATAAAATGGGACAGACGAAGTACTTCAATGCTTTCAGAAAATCTGACCTGTATCTTGGCAGGGCGACCCGGTATGACTTCATCTAAACTGGCGTCTGCAGCCATGGCATTGTCCCTTTCTCTTTTGCATGTTCATATACAACAAAATATGAGCCCTAAAGTCTGGTAAATTTCTCAAATGGGCACTCAACTCAACTCAATGAGGGTGCTCAGGAACCTAAATACCCTATAGGGTTAATGCTAGCAGCTGTAGCATAGTGTAGATTTTTTCTGAGAAAAAGCAAATCTGAGCCTCCCAAGTATCTGTTGTGTTCAGAGAATACGGCTTCTTATTGAACTTGGGTATGGTAGAGTTTTTCTAAGGGTGGTTACTTTCATTCTCCTAAGTTCATTTTTGCCAATGATTTTTCCTGTGCTTTTGTTTTAAGTATAAAGTTCAACAGCCCTTTCAATTAGCAGAATGCTCTGCATGGCGATGATGATGATGACGACGATGATATGATTGCCATGATTTTGGTAATAATGTGGGAAAATTCATATTTTCCCCCTCAACTTGTTTGGGAAACCCCGAATCTTCAACCCTTAACTTTTTGAATAAGGCTGTGATGATATTCTTCTCCAGGAAGCTTGAAAATCAGATTTTTGAGCTGATTCATATCTCGCTAGGCAAAGGCAGGGGAATTTGTGAGGGTGCTTTTTGCAGCCATGGTGGATTCACGCTTTTTTATGATTGATTTTCACTCAAATCTGAGCCTCTTTTCTGTTTAAATTACAGTTCTACAATATAATGTCTTTCTCTTCCATTCTTCATATGATCAGTTCATACCAGGAAGAGTCCCCTTTGAGAAGAAACTTTTTATGTATCCATCTTTACAATTTCCCAAATTGTTAGGTACTGATATGAGACAAAGTCCAAAGGGAATGGAAGTGAATATTGAGGATCCAGATGTTGTTGCTGCATTTATCTACTCAATATTCAAACTTTGATGCTTTGTTTCAATCTTGAACACTCCCAAGTTTTTGAGGCAGTGAAGATTATTCATAATGAAAACGAAAAGTGAAGAAAGTTTTGAGTTGATTCATGGCCTGGCTTGACGAGTTCAATCAGAAGGTCTTCTAAGGCAACTGTTGCTTGCAGTCAGGGCACTATTCAAACTCTGCTCTTCCTTTTCTTTGATTAACTTGGCGAAAATCTGAGTCTCATTCTTAACTTTGTTCATTTACTTTTTCCTTTTCTTGTCTATCTGGAAAGAGGTTTAGATTACTGTCACTGTAGAACCACTGAAATCAACAGCTGCCAAAGCCAAAAGCCAAAGAAAAAAATATTTCTTCATTGAGTATATGCATTTGTTAACTTGATTTGGTTGACGGAAATTGAGTCCTCCGCGTATATTGTGAAATATGACCATTGTGACAAGAACCATTTACAGAATGAAGGAGCATCCAGTATTTCCATCCCTTACCACTCGAACAACTCACAAATTCTAGACGATAAGTGCATCTATGAGCTCTTTTGGAGCAGTGTAATGTACTTATCATCTCCCTCTGGATTTGTGCTTTAATAAAACTCGTGTTTACATGTATTTTTTCTGAAAATCTTCATTGTTCCTTGCTCGCCAAGTGTGATATATCATAGCACCATAAATTGCAGCAGCTACTTCTTTTTGGAACCTCTTCCATCTTCTCTGGGACCATTGTAGATTTATATATATACAATATATCTGAGCCTCAACTTCAATTCCCAATGGAAACCCAGTTCATTTTTTAGCCCAAAGGAGTTGTTCGGCAATCGGAGAAAAATGGGGATTTTTTCATCTCTGGTATGTCGATGATTTCTTCTTTGCTCTAGTCAATCAATACTCCTTTTAGCTTTTGGTGTAATTTCCTGTATTTTGGGGACTTACAGTTTACATTGCTACAATGGGTATAAAATTGCATGTTTTGAGGACACAAGTTCTTCAGAAACTGAAATTAGACAGAAAAATATAAACGTATGTCTCGCAAAAAAGTTGTTTTTATGGGAGTATAAATCAATGAAACACAAAATAGGGGCAAAGGTGTAAATGATCCAGTAATGGAAGCTCACCCAGTATGAAGAATGAGTCCAACAGGGAGAAAAAGGGATAGTTCTTTGGAGGGTGGTTGCCCTCTCTGATTGTCCTGTGATTTCTCCTTTAACCAAACCAACAACCCTCTACAAAAGTGGAAACTAGAAATGATGTTTGTTTGTCATAGCCTTCATTGGTGGCGATGTGATGCTGATGGCAGTGCAAAAGTGCAAATGATCCTCTGAGCTAAGGTCTCATTTGTTTCATGCTAATGCTTAAAAGGCACTTAACTAAGCCCATCCAAAGGGGTTCTTATTAATTTTTCTTGTTAAGGTTGTTGAAATGGGCTCTTCTGGAAAAGTTGCCAATTTTTATGCATTGATGATATTTCCCGTATCTTGGCATGGCAAAACCGGTTGGCATTTGATGAGTCTTCTCTTTCACAAGCAACTCGTTCTTTCGCAGCCATGGCAGTTGTTGCCTTCTCTTTGCCCCGATTTTCTGCAGATCTGAGCCTTAATTTCCAACTAGGTCAACAGGATGTTTCCAAGAGTTCTGAATCTAAATGATGAGAAACCTTCTGTATGCACAGACACATCATGAAAAACTGTCGAAATTGGCCCCTTGCTGGGGGTAGTGATGAACTTACTATCTATCTATCCTCTTGAGCCTTTAATTTAAGCATCGAGAGTATTCGGCCAGTATCTTGACGGGGCAATGACCCGGATGTCAGTGATTTTATTGCATGCAAGTTTAGAACATTTGCAGCCATGGCATGGCTGGACTTTCTCTGCCCGAGTATAAATAAGGATCAGAGCCTCAATTGTTACTTATGGGTCTATGTAGTATGGAGGAAATATTTTAGTGGTCAGTATGATAAATGAGACATTTAGTCGCAATAAATTTTTCTTTTAGCGACAATTGAGTTAATGTCATTGCATATAGAGTGGCTAAAGCCTTTAGCGGCATTTATATAGATGGGTAATTATAAATACTCATATATATTATTACCGCTAAACATGTTCTAGCGGTAATTGTATTATTGCCACAAAATCCTTTGTTGTAGTGGAATCAGCCCTAAAGTTGCTACCTAGTGTGATCCATTGTGGTTTTGAAAGTGGCTACATTGTGTCATTTTGACAAATAAGGCCTTCGAAATGAGGCTGTGATGATTTTTATTCCTTACTGATCAGATGGTTGAGCTTCAGGATATCTTGGCATGGCAGCTTTTGGGGGAATCTTGTGAGATATTAGAGCTATTTTGGTTTCTACCTCTCACAAAGGCTTCTTAAGCTTGCAGCCATGGTGGGTTTTAGCTTATGTTTGATAAAAGGTGAATCTGAGCCTCACAGATCTCTGTGTTGAAAGAAGAGGTTTGTTAATACTACCCCACTTATGCCGAACAAGACAAAAATTCTCTAAACTTATGCTCAGAAATAAGTTCCTTGGGGGAATTCGTGCAAAATCTTGTCACTTTAATGCAGTGAGACCTGGTTCGACATCATCTGTAAACTGGCGTATGAGCCATGGTGTTATCCGTTCCTCTTTGCATGCTGATATGAACCTAGCCAGTATCTTGACGGGGTAGTGAACCGGATGCCTGTGATGCAACTTGGGAATATTTGCAGCCATGGCGTGGCTGGACTTCCTTTGCCTCAGTTGTACCATCAGTTCATATCTGGAAGATTGTTGGGTACTGATATGAAACAAGTCCAAAGGAAATGGAAGTGAATATTGAGGATCCACGTATTGTTGTTGCAACTATTTTCTGATCGGATTTGTTGCTGCAATTAGTAACTTTTGAAATTGAGTTATTCAGATATTAAAACCAAAATAAATAGTAATTTTCTCCTAATTTATGCAATATCATTTGATTTTTTAAGAAAGAAAAGAGAATTTTTGAAATTTATGATTTAAAATAAATTTTAGACATTTGTGTGGTTGTGGTTGGAATAAAAAAAGAAAAGTTTGATTTTTTTTTTTAGTTAGCGATTTGAGACATTAAAAAGGAAAGTATGTTATATAAATGGAGCACTATGTTATTATGTATAAATTTTTCTTGAGTAATATATTAATTGTTATTTCTTCTAATCCTTTTTATATGTTATTATTGCAAACAGATGGTCTTTAATATAGTCATTTACAAAATTAATATATAAATGACCTGCTTTTTCTATTTTATCTTGATAGGTAATCAGCTTTGAAATGATATATCTGACTAACTAGAAGAACTAAAAATATTAGATAAGGGTAAAATAGTAAAGTTATTTTTTTAATACAAATATAATTATAAAAGGTGATATATTAAAGAAATCGAAAGGAGTATATTTGAAATTTTGCACATTAAACAAGTTATTTAGTTATAGGTGGCTTAGCTAAAATATATGTAAAGTTGTAAATTAATTTATGTATTGCTTTTATGTTGGAAGAAAATTGATTAACTAATACATGAATAAATAAGTTTTTCATATAATTGATCTTTATATTACTAATAGAAATATGACTTCAACACTGATTTAGATTATTGTTATCTGTTATTTAATAATATATTATACTATATTATATTGTATTGTGTATCATATTATATTATTTTAATAAAAATCAATAGATAAATTATCATATTGACCAGACACACATGAAAAATGGAGAAAAACATTTAATACTATTTGAGTGGCCCCTAGATGCTAAAAGATATTGTGTTTATTTTTCAAGTCAAGATGATTTTGTAACACTTTATGGGAAAATTGATCAAAAGTCATATCACCAAAAAATTCATCGGCTAATGCACACATAAACATAACAATCGTCTAATTCCTATTAAGCAATCCCTAAATGCTAGAAAAAATGCCACGTGGATCAGACCGAGGTTGATGGAATTCTTCCCTGAGTCATTATGGAGGATTTTGTAAAGGTTTTATAGAAAAAATAATCAAAAGTCATACCACAAAAAAAATGATTGGCAAATACACACAAAAAATAAAAAAATTGTCTGATTCCTGTATAGTGATCTCTAAATGCTAAAAATGACATGCAGTTAGAGTTAGGTTGAGGCTATCGGTAAAGGAAAATTTTTTTGTTTACTTTTCTTTTCCTTGTATGAATAATAACTCGATCAAAATGCAATTATCTCCCAAAATAAAATGCTAAATATCTTGAGTTTGATCGATTTTTGTCTTAATTTGTTCCTTCATTCAAGTAGTTTTTTGGAGGCAAAATTATCCTTGCTTTCTTGAATTTAATCGGAGACATTATGTCAGCATACCTCTATTCTTTTTTTCTTTTTTAGTCTGTATTTAACAAGTTACTGTATGTGTTTGATAAGATCCTTAATAATATTATCGAAGATTCATGATTTATTCGAGAAAAAATGATAAAATAAATAAAATCAGATAAACTTAATCATTGAAAATCTTTATTCAAACATTAAAATTCATTTATAATTACAAAAATTTAACTATACTTATTTCCTCCTTTTTTTTATGCTTTCTATCTTGGTTAATTATAAATTTTTATTATAAAAAATTTAGAAAAATTCTTCAAAAATAAGAGGTTCGTTGCTTGCCGCCAAACTAAAACGTGCGAATGAATGATTCAAATTCCCTCTCTTTCTTCTTTTTCATGTTTTAGAAAATTCAGCTTAAAAATTGCATAATGCGTGCTCTACAACTCTTTTACTTACATTGTGGCGATAATAATTAATCTCAAAATAATTTAATCGTGGACCAAAGTCTTTTTACTCAACTCTCTGTCTATATGGAGAGCATTTTACTCAACATAATGAGGATCAGTGCAGCCCAGAATGAGGCCAACAGAGAGAAGTCAAAAAATGGATTTCAATGAGGGTGGTTGCCTTATCTGATTGGCCTATGATTTCTCCGTCCGACCAAATCAACAAACCCCAAAGGCTATGTTGATACCAGCAATATACTAGTACTGTTAATTATACTCCCTCTCTTTCCCATTTTACCATTTTACTTGGGTTTTCAAAGCTCTCCACAACTTGCTATACAAAAGAGAGGCAATGATGATGTTGCTGTGATGATTCTGGGCTGACATTCAGGGCGTGGAGAAAAACCCGATTCGTATCTTGGTGGGGCAAAATCCGGATCAGTCAAAGTGGTTCAGTTTTGCAGCCATGGCTTTTGGCCTTTTTCTCCTCTTTGCCCCACATTTAACACAGATCTGAGCCTCAATTCCAAATTTGATGGAAACCCAGTTCATTTTAGGTTAAAAGACCGAGGCAAATGAAGAAAAATGGGATCTTTTCATCTCCGGTATGTCAATGATTTCTTCTTCCCTCTAGTCGATTAATGCTTCTTTTTTACATCTTGTTTGGATGGTGGTTTTCTGTGGTATGGTATGATTTGATTTTCGTGGTTTAGGTACTGAATTTGGTGTAGTTTCCTGGATTTAAAGGACTTGCATTTCACATTGCTGCAATGGGTATAAAATTGCATGTTTTGAGGACATAAGTTCTTGCGAAACTGAAATTATACAAAAATATAAACTTATGTCTAGGGAAAAGTTGTTTATTACGAGGGCGTAAATTAGGCCAAGTGATGGAAGCTCAGCTAGTATGAAGAATGAGGTCAACAGAGAGAAAAAGGGAATTTCTTTGGAGGGTGGTTGCCCCCTCTGATTGGCCTATGATTTCTCCTTTAACCAAACCAACAACCCTCTGCAAAAGTGGAAACAAGAAAGATGTTTGTTGCCATCGCCTTCAAAGGTGGTGATCTGATGCTGAAGTCAGTTGTACAATTCTATTTTCTGATCATTCTGAGCTACATTTAATTACACGATCGTAAGTTCTTTGAGGGCGCACGACAAAAGTGCAAATGACCCTACGAGCTAAGGCCATTTGTTTCATGCTAATGTTTTAAAGCCACTTAAAAGTAAGCCCATCCATACAGGCCCTTGTTACATTTTCTTGTAAGGTTGTTTAAATGGGCTCTTCTTGAAAAGTCATGTTTTAGGTGGAAAAATTACTTGAGCAAGTACTTTTTCATTTATAGTTACTAATTTTAGCGGTACTTGATAAATCTGGACTTGTGTTAAAAGTGAAGTATGCATGCAATATAAATATATTATAAACGTTTTAAAATATGTTGTACTTGTTTGTTTGTCAACTCTAGCCTAAATATCTATTGAATATATTAGATTTATATTTGAATTTTTCTATACTTTTACTATGTGTAGATATAGAACTAAGCTTAATTTATTGATCATTACATATAATTCAATTAAGATATTGTATGAAAATACGATTTTTTTCGAGAAAAAGAGGACATTTTATTGGGTGAGTTCAAGGAAAAGGAATATTTTTTGTTTACCTTGCTTGCTTTTCTTTTCCTCATATAAGTAACTCAATCAAAATGCAATTATCTCCAAAGACAAAATGTTTGTTATGCTTAATACCTTGAGTTTGGTCGGTATCTGTCTTAATTTGTCCCTTTATTCAAATAGTGTTTTCTTCGCAAAATTGTTTGACGCCTATGCTTTTTTGAATCTAATTGTAGATATTACATCAGTCATATATCTGGTCCTTTTTTTCTTAGACTTTGTGCAAGTTGCTGTGAGTTTTTGATGAAATCCTTAATAATATCCTAGAAAATCCATGATTTATTCAAGAAAAAAAATTAGAAAATAAATAAAATTAGATATGTTTTATTGTTTGAAATCTCCATTCAAACATTAAATTTCATTGATAATCACGAGAAATCTAGCTATACTTATTTTCTACTGTTTTGACGCTTTCTTTTTTGGTGAAAGACCTTATTAGGTTCCTCTTGTGTACATTATAAAAAATTTGATTAATGATAAACTCTTATTATTAGTTTATTCTACTTATGGATTTTTGAGACGATGGTTCCCAGGAAATAACCTCTCTACTTCTATGAGGTAGTGGTAAGGTCTGCGTATATTCTACCCTCCCCAGACCCCATTTGTAGAATTCCACTGAGTATGTTGTTTTGTATAAACTCTTATTATTAGAAAAAGAGCTATGTTGCTTGCTGTTTCACTAGTATATGCGATGGATGATTCACCCTCTCTTTTTCATTTTTAGAAAAATCATCTTGAAAATTGTGTAATGCTTACTCATGAACTCTTTATTTACAAAGTAGCAATAAATAACTTATTATCAAGTCTTTTTACTCGACTCTCTGTCTATATAAAAAGCATTTTACTGAACACAATGAGGATCAGTGCAGCCCAGAAGGAAGAATGAGGTCAACTGAGAGAAGAAAAAAATGGATTTCATGGAGGGTGGTTTGCCTTCTCTGATTGGCCTATGATTTCTCCGTCTGACCAAATCAACAACCCTCTAAGGGTATTGCTGCAATGTTGATTCCAACAATATACCAGTACTGCTAATTATTACTCCCTCTGTTTCCATTTTACTTGGGTTTTCAAAGCTCTCCACAAATTGCTATACAAAAGAGAGGCAATGATGATATTGCTGTAATGATTCTGGGCTGAAATTCAGGGCATGGAGAAAAACCGACTCGTATCTTGGCAGGGCAGAATCCGGATCAGTCAAACTGGTTCAGTTTTGCAGCCATGGCATTGTTGTCTTCTTCTCCTCTTTGCCCCACATTTTACACAGATCTGAGCCTCAATTTCAAATTTGATGGAAAACCAGTTCATTTTAGCTCAAAAGACTGAGGCAAACCGGGGAAAGGGGATATTTTCATCTCCAGTATGTCAATGATTTGTTCTTCTCTCTAGTCAATTAATACTCCCTTTTACATCTTTGTTCGGATGGTGGTTTTCTGTGATATGGTATGGTATGATTAGTAAGGCAACCATGTTTGTTTTGATTGCTGCTATAGGTATAAAATTGCATGTTTTGGGGACATAAGTTCTTGTGAAACTGATATTAACAAAAATATAAACTTATGTCTGGGGAAAAGTTGTTTATTACGAGGGCGTAAACTAGGCAAAGTGATGGAAGCTCAGCCAGTATTAAGAATGAGGCCAACAGAGAGAAAAAGGGAATTTCTTTGGAGGGTGGTTGCCCCCTCTGATTGGCCTATGATTTCTCCTTTAACCAAACCAACAACCCTCTGCAAAAGTGGAAACAAGAAAGATGTTGTTGCCTCGCCTTCAATGGTGGTGATTTGATGCTGAAGGCAGTTGTACAATTCTATTTTCTGATCATTCTGAGCTACATTTAATAACATGATCATAAGTTCTTTGAGGGCGCACGAAAAAAGTGCAACTTACCCTCTGAGCTAAGGTCATTCCTTTATGCTTATGTTTATCCTTACGGGCCCTTGTTACATTTTCTTGTGAGGTTGTTCAAATGGTCTCTTCTTGAAAATTTCCCATGTTTTAGTGGAAAAATTACTTGAACAAGTACTTTTTCGTAAATAATTACTAATTTTAGCGATACTATGATAAATTTGCCTTTGTATTAAAAGTGAATTATGCCTTCAATATAAATGTTTTAAAATATATTGTATTTGTTTGGTAAGAAATTGACACAATATATTATAAATTATTAAAGTGTTTGATAAATGCATTTTATCAATAAAACTTGTATTATATATGTTCTATAGATAATTTTCTGTAATATGTATTAAAACTGTAAAAAGAAGTTGTTATTTCTATAATTGTTGAATATTTTCTTAATATAGTATATCTATGTAAAGCGTACATTTTGCCCTCCCCAGATCCCACTTGTGGGATTCCACTGGGTATATTGTTTTTGTTTATAGTATATCTATGTAAGTTTTCCTTTCTAGGCAGTGATGATATTTGTTAATATGGGCTGATGTTTGGGGGCATGGAGATAATCTGACCCGTATCTTGGCACGGCTAACTGGGATGACATGTGATTGAGTCTTCTGGTTCACATGCAACTGGATTTTGTGCAGCCATGGCAGTTGTCTCCTTCATTTTGCCCCAATTTTTTGCATATCTGAGCCTTAATTTCCAACTAGTCCAACTGGGTGTTCCAGGACTCTAACAGTTCTGAACCTAAATGTTGAAAAAAGCTTCTTAAAGACCTTTTGCTTAGTAACAAAAAATTGTTTGTTATAAAAGACCTTCACAATATAGGGGCAAAAGTGCAATGACCCAGTAATAGAAGCTCAGCCCAGTATGAAGAATGAGGCGAACAGAGACGAAAAAGGAAATTCTTTGGAGGGTGGTTGCGCTCTCTGATTGACCTTTGACTTCTCCTTAAACAAGCGAACAACTCTCTACAAAAGTGGAAACAAGATGTCTGTTGCCATCGCCTTCAATGGTGGCAATGTGATGCTGATGGCAGTTGTACTATTCTATTTTCTGATCATTCTGAGTTACATTTAACTTGCACGGTCATAAGTTTTCTAGGTGTACACAAAAAAGTGCAAATGGCCCTCTGAGCTAAGGTCATTTGTTTTATGCTTATGTTTTAAAGCCACTTAAAACTAAGTCCACCCAAACAGACCATTGTTACATTTTCTTGTTAAGGTTGTTGAAAGGGGATCTTTGGGGAAAGTTCCCATGTTTTAGGCAGTGATGATATTTGCTAATATGGGCTGATGTTTGGGGCATCGAGACCATCTGACTCGTATCTTGGCATGGCGAACTCAGATGGCATGTGATTGAGTCTTCTCTTTCAGATGCAACTGGTTTTTTTGCAGCCATGGCAGTTGTTGCCTTCTCTTTGCCCCAAGTTTTTGCAAATCTGAGCCTTAAGTTTCCAACTAGTCTGACTGGATGTTCCAGGACTCAAAGAGTTCGGAACATAAGTGATGGAAAAACCCTCTGTATGCATAAACACAAACACACATCATTAGAAAATGTCAAAATTGGTCCCTTATCAGGGCAATGATGATCTTTCAATCTATCCTTTGAGCTAGTAATTGAGCATTGAGAGTACTTGGCTGGTATCTTGGCGGGGCAATGATCCGGATGCCTGTGATTTTGTTGCATGCAACTTGGGAGTATTTGCAGCCATGGCGTGACTGGACTTTCTTTGCCTGAGCATAAATACGATTTGAGCCTCAATTATCACTTATGGGTGTATTTGGTACAGAGGAAAATGTTTCAATGTTCACTATAATGTAAGGTGTGCGTATGTTATACCCTCCCCAGACCTTATGTATTGGGATTTCATTGGGTTATTGTTGTTATTGTTATACACCCACCAAATGACCCCTTAGTGTGATCCCATTGTGCTCTGGAAAGTGGCTAGCTTGTGTCATTTCTACAAAATAAGACTTTCGACATGAGGCCCATAATGAGGCTGTGATGATTTTCATTCTTTACTCATCAGATGGTTGAGCTTCACTATGTCTCGGTGTGGCAGCTTTTGGGGTGTCTTGTGAGATGTTGGAGCTATTTGGGCTTTTGCCTCTCAAAGGCTCCTTAAGGTTGCAAACGTGGTGGGGTTTAGCTTATGTTTGAGAAAGGCAAATCTGAGCCCTCCAAATATCTGTTTGTGTTGAAAGAATTGAGGCTTTTTTATGCTACCAAACTTATGCCGCGTAATTTCATTCCTACATAACTTGTGCTGAGTGAGACAAAAGTTCTCTAGACAGACCAAACTTTTGTAGAGACAAAAGCTCCCTGCTTCGGGGCAATTGTGCAAAAACTTGTTACTTCAATGATTTGAGAAAATCTGACCCATATCTTGGCAGGGAAGCCCAGTATGGCACCATATTTAAACTCTCTTTGCATGTTCATATATAACAAAATATGATGGCTAAAGTCTATGGTAAATTTCTTAAATGGTCACTCAATTCAATGGGGGTTCTCAGGAACCTGAATACCCCATAGGGTTCAGTCTTGAGCAACATCTAATATGTTCAATGAGGCAATGGAGATGTTCACTCTTAAGAATCAGATAGTTGAACTTTGTTGTAAACTGGCGTGGCAGCTCTGAGGGACTATGAGGTAAGGTAACTATATTGTTTCATTTCACTGGGGTATTAATGCTAGCAGCCATGGCATAGTTTAGCTTCTTTCTGAGAAAAAGTAATTCTGAGCCTCTCAAGTATCTGTTGTGTTCAGGGAATGAGGCTTATTATTGAACTCGGGAATGTTAGAGATTTTCTAAGGGTGGTTACTCTCTTTCTCCTAAGTTCAATTTTGCCAATGATTTTTCCTATGTTTTGTTATAAGTATAAAGTTTAATATCCCTTTCAATTAGCAGAACGCTCTTCATGATGATGATGATATGATTGCCAATTTTCCATGATTATGGTGATGATAAGGGAAACTACATTTTTTGCCCCTTTAAACTTTGCAGGGAAACCCCAAATCCTCAACTCAACTTTTTGAATAAGGCTATGATGATATCTTCCAGGAACATTGAAAATCAGATTTTTGAGCTGATTCATATCTTGGCTTAGGCGAAGACAGGAATTTGTCAGGGAGCTTTTTGCAGCCATGATGAATTGACTTTTTTTCTGATTGTTTAACTCAAATCTGAGCCTTTTTTCTGTTTAAAGTATAGTTCTACATAATTGAAGTCTCTCTCTATCGTTCTTCGTATGATCAGTTTATATCAGGAAGAGTCCCCTTTGTGAAAGAAACTTTTTATTGTATCCATTTATACAATTTCCACAAATTGTTAGGTACTGATATGAGACAAGTACAAAGGGAATGGAATCAAGATTCGTTGCTGCATTTTTCCACGTATTCAAATTTTCATGCCTTGTTTTAATCTTGAATGCACCACGTTTCAGAGCAGTGAAGATTATTCATAATGAAAATGAGAAGTAAAGAATATTAGAGTTCATTCGTGGTCTGGCTTGGCGAGTTCATTGGAAGGCCTTATTATAAGGCAACTGTTACTTGCAGCCAGGGCGCTGTTCAAACTCTGTTCTTCCTTTTCTTTGATTAAATAGGCGAAAATCTAAGCCTCATTAATAACTTTGTTCATTTCTTTCATTCCTTTTTTTTTTTTCTAGTTTTTCTGGATATCATCACTGTGGAACCAGCTGACAACTCCAAAAGCCATTTGTTTTCTTGATTGGGTTGATGAAAATTGGATTTGCCCACATGAAAAGGTAATACATTTTATCTGCAATTTTCTTCTGTTTAGTTAAAGTCAGTTCTTGGAATATTGTCAAAATTGACGTGAATAATATGGCATTACTATATGATTAATGTCTTATGTTGAGCCTAAATTTTGATTTACATCTATAGTTGAACTGCTATCCAAAAGCATAGCTTAGTAAATTCATGCAACTATCAATAGCGTCAATTACTACTATTGCTTTGTTCTTTACTGTTAGTATATGCTATCAAATGCAACTTTGGAAAAATGAATCTGTTGATAAATTACGTTTTTCTTTTTAGGGTTAACTTTTTTTCCTGTTGGTAGTTGCAGCATCCACGAATCACATAGTCAGAAATTTCATGATGTACATATTTAGTAAATTTCTTAATACAAATATATTGTTAGGGTAAAAGCTATTGAATTCTACCTCTACAGCTCTGTCCCTTGTGCCACCATTAAAAATTTCGTTCATTTTCCATTGTAATTTCGCTTAGTTGTTTAATCCACATAGAACTTGTTACATATTTTTCATAAAACTTCAAACCCCTTGCCTGTTTCACCAAGTTCATACTACACTCTATTTGTTACTTATTGTTTCATAATTTATCATCGTATTATATTATTTTAATGAATATAGTGTTTAGAATGAATTGCATGTTTTATATCTTTACATAAAGTTATACATCAACATAAAGAACAAAGTAGAGCTATTATAATTTTTATTTTTATTTGTAGGGGGAAAAATTTCATCAGGTTAGTTATCTTCTTTATGGCCTAATGATGGTTTAAGAAAACAAATTCACTTCCTAGAAGAAACAACGGACATCCTCAGAAGGTTGTCTCTGCGGTCTCTTCTTTGATTTTAATGTGTTCTAAAATTTTGAAAAATATTAATCTCTCAGCCTTTACTTAAAGATGAAGCATCACAGACATGCCATGAATGACATAAATTCCAAAAAGTTTCTTGTTAGCCAATGGCGCGTCTGAGGATAACAAAATCCTTAAGTTTAACTATCCTGGCATTGAAATTCTAGTGCTAAAAAGTGGTTCATGGAGAGAACATTAAGTGTCAAGCTGGCTTTGAACCTTTGTTGAGTCATCCTGTTGATTCTTTTGCATTTCTACATGGAGCATTTCATTAGGTTGGTTCAGTACGAGATCTTTTTGTGGTTTCATTTAGTATTTCAGACGAAGTGTACAGAGAGATACACTTTGCTAGAGCCAATGTTGGAAAAAGTAAATAGTCTAATCAAACATGGAGTCTTCAGTATTGGGAGGAATGCTTTGCTTTTATTATGCTCATGATCCTTATAAGTTGTGGGTAATGAAGGATTATGGTGTCAAAGAATCTTGGACACGATTGTATACAATACAAGATAGTGATTTATATTTACTTAGACCGATATATATGTTTGCTGATGGTGAAGTGCTGCTACTCAACTACAGATGTATAGACCAGGTAGGGTATTCGGAATCAATACCTAAAGCAAGGAATTATGATACAGAAAGTTTGATCTCTCCAAAATCACCGATTTAGTGCTTTCTTATGTATGATCGCGACACTTTCTCTTTTTGGGGGGTCGGGGTTGGGGGTTTGTTTTCAAGTACCATGTAAACTCTTAATTTGATAAGTTCTATGTATTGCTCACTCAACTTTTGTTATGGAAAACTGTTACCTGTCTTTCTTCTGTGTTATCATATAATCGACTCTTTCAATTACTTAAGACAATATTTGACAAGCTACTAACCTTCTATTCTAATTTGCGATCTCCAAATGCTCTTATTTGTGCACGTTTAAATTCTTTGAGAGTCATCGAGCTTGGTCATAAAACCAGGAGTACTATATGTCAAAAATTCAGTTCCAGGAGGTAAATTTGCTTTAAGCTGTTTAGCTAGACTACTGAGTGTCCAAGAAAATGCCATTAAAGCATATCTACATAATATGTTAGTCTGAGTATTTGGCGATGTCAAATGTATCGATATTGATAATGACTCATTATTTCGATGAATTGGATGGAAGTAGATTCTGTGAATACCTATTTGGGACCTCACTTCATGACTGTAACATAGTAGTTATTACTGTATATGGAAGTAAATATCTCCTGATTTTTCGTGCAAATCTAATGTAAAGAGGCCTATTGAGATGTTCATAATTAAATTATTTTTTGTTATTGATTGTTGATTTTTTACTCAAAGCAATTACAAAATTGTATGAATATTACTGGCATTTAAAATAATAAAATTATAAATAAAGGATATGAATTTTAAATTAAAGATCATCATTAAGGTAGGTCTTATAATTTTAATAAAATTGTACTAAGGTCGGATGTATGCAGTTTGACCTCGATATTTAAAAACATAGTGTGATTGTATGTACTACTAATTAAATTAAAGTTAAATATTTTTTTAAATTTTTTTCTTATGAAATATTTTTTAAATTTTTTTCTTATGAAAATGTCCTTATTGAAGCCAACACTTCAAACTCTCTGTATAATAAGAGAATTCTGTCATTTAAAAATTTGGAATATTTTCAAAAAATAAAATAAAATTGGAATTCATTTATTTCACTGCATTGCAATGGTACCCTTGTTCTCATTCTCAAAAGTGAATAACACCTCATCACAGGAAAGTTGGTCTGGATTTTCGGGCAATGCAATAACTTGTGAGTTAATATTTGTGAAAAATTATCAAAACTGTTTGTTTTTTATTGCTTGGGTTAAAAATTTTACCAGGCATCCTACGGCGTTGGCCACCTCTGAGGCTCTTGTCAAGCTCGTTACAGATGAATCGGTGTAATTTTTTGAGAAAGTTAGTTTGGATTCACAGGCAACGCCATAAATTATGGGCTAACACCCATAAAAAATTGCCAAATTGCCTGTTTTTTGTTGCTTGGCCAATAAAAATTTACCAGGCATCTTGTAGCGCCACCGAGCCATTAGGGGATCTTGTCGGGATCGTTGCGGATGGATTAGTGTAATTTTTTTGGAAAGTTGGCTTGGATCCTCGAGTAGAAGAAATCATGGGCTAACACGCACGAAAAACTGCCAAAACTGTAAATTTTTTGTTGTTTGGCTCATAAAATCTTATCAGACATCTTGCAGAGCCGTCGGCTACCTGAGGCTCTTGTTCGGACTTGTTATGGACAGGTTAGTGTAATTTTTTGAGAAAGTTGACATAAGTCCCTGGGCACAACTACAAACCGTGGGCTAATACTCACGAAAAACTGTCGAAATCACAAGTTTCATTTTGCTTGGCCCATAAAATCCTAATAGGCGTCCTGTGGCGCCGTCTACCACTTGAGGCTTTTGTCGGGCTTGTCATGGACATGTCAGTGTAATTTTTCATGAAAGTTGGCACGGATCGCCGGATAGCACCACCGTGGACTAACACCGATGAAAAATTGATGATTGTCGAAATCGCTAGTTTCCTGTTGCTTGGCTCATAAAATCCTAACAACGTCCTATGGAAGCCACCTGAGGCTCTTGCCGGGCTTGTTATGGATAAGTCAGTGTAATTTTTTGGGAAAGTTGGCATGTTTTCCCAGGCAGAGGCATAAATCGTAGGATAACATCCATGAAAAACTGCCAAAATTACTTGTTTCTCGATGCTTGGGCCATAAGATCCTACCACTGCGGTGACCTTAGGCTACCTAAGGCTCTTGTCGGGCTTGTTATGGACGAGTCAGTGTATTTTTTTGGGAAAGTTGGCCCAGATCCCCGGACAGTGCCATAAACTGTGTGTTAACACCTACGAAAAACTACCAAAATTGTTTGTTTCCTCTCGCTTAACCTATAAAATTCTACCAGGCGTCCTATGGCACTGCCGGACCACCTGGGGCACTTATCGGGCTTGTTACGGATGGATCAGTGTAGATTTTCGAGAAAGTTGACTCGAATTTTCGGGCAGCATGACAAATCGTGGGCTAACACTCACGAAAAACTATCAAGATCACTTGTTTCCTATTGCTTAACCCATAAAATCCTACAAGGCGTCCTGCAACACTACCGGACAACCTAGGGCTCTTGCCGAGCTCATTACGGATGGATCGGTGTAATTTCTTGAGAAAGTTGGTCCGGATACCCGGGCAGCGCCACAAACCGTGGTCTAACACCCACGAAAAACTGCTGAAATTGTTTGTTTCCTATTGCTTGGGCCATAACAACCTACTAGGTGTCCTGCGGTGCCGTCTGACCATCTGAGGCTCTTGCCAGGCTCGTACGAATGGGTCAATGTAATTTTTCTAGAAAGTTGTCTCGGATCTTCGGGCAGCGCCACAAATTATGGACTAACACGTACGAAAAATAGCTAAAATCGCATGTTTTCTATTGCTTAACCCATAAAATTCTACCAAATACAAGATTAGATGGAAACAATGAACCAAACACTTGATAAAAAATAATCACTACATTACTAATCTCTGTGTTACTATTCCATGCATTACTAATCCCTGTATTGCTATTTCTTGCTTTATTCATTTTTGTACCAAATGAGCCCTCAATGTTTTAGTGCTCTAACCCAACATAAAATTTGGTGTGTGACTAATGCATCACACCAATTCACTTTTAAAATATTTTAATATTATTTTTATTATACAATACTTTTAATTGAACATTATAAATTGTATATTTTAGTTAAACATTTCATTATTTTATTTAATATTTTTATTATATTAATTTTAGATATAACTATGGACGAAGTCAGAGAAGTAAATAGAACCAAGCAAGTGCTTTACTCCATTCGTGATGCCCCAAAGGGTGACTAAGATTCTCGAGAGTCACTCTCTCATGAGAAGATTTTAATTAAGATCAAGTCTTTATCCCAGTCAATCA